>CABFVZ010001468.1:68999-86093 GCA_902151445.1 Timema monikensis
GTCACTTAGAATACTAGGGCTGTGCGTGGAGCTGAATGTGGAACATGTCACTTAGAATACTAGGGCTGTGCGTGGAGCTGAATGTGGAACATGTCACTTAGAATACTGGAGCTGTGCGTGGCCGAATATTTTTTAGGAAGCAGCGCAAGAGTAATAAGCTAGTAGGAGTGAAAGTGGAAAAGTTGCAGGATAAAAGTGTGAGAGCGCAGGATGGAGTGCTGAGTGAAAAATTAACCATTACAAGTGCGAGCAAGGAATGTTGAAATTAATGCAAGTGATATAGTTTCCAGATGAAAAATGGTACCAAAGAAAAAAATGAGCAGAGAAGAATTAGTGCTTAAGAAACCATTGAAAGGGAAAGATATATGAAAATAAAAGATAAAAAAACAAGTTGAAAAAGTTGGAGATGAGACTCAGAGAAAAGCAAGGTTAAAACAAAAGCAGTAGAGAAAATAATACAAATGCTTATTACAAAAGGTAGAGAGAATGCAGCATCGATGGTTCCACTGAGAGTCTACCAAGCTCCGCCCCCAGTGCTACGCCCAAACTTGAGTCGGTCCAAAGAAACTCAGGAAGAAAGAGGATTCCCCGAGACCGTAGCAAAATAATTAACCGCAATCGGGCACTACTGATTGAGAATGCAAGGCTTAAGAATTCTCAAGAAAAGTATAGGAAGCATTACTATAGAATCCTCAATCAATACAAAGAAAATGTAAGCAAAGGCATGACACCTAAAACTAAAGTGAAAGAGATTATTGAAAATAAGGACATAAATTAAGTGGCCAAGCGTCTGCTTTTTGGAGAAGCTTTAGAAGCTCAAATTATGTCGAACTTAGAAAACATTACATCTAATAAAAGAAAATGCTGTGTTGTTTCATGCATACTTGTAAATAAACAGGTCCTGAAGAAATACAAAGTCACAAAGGAGGTAAAATAATTGTAACTTATAGTTGTGCAAGATAATCTTTTGACTAACATTTCTCTTGAAAAGTGTAGGCAAGACGCTTTACTGGCTAACATACAAAATGATGTTAGGAATTTCTTTGAAGATGATGAGCACGGCCAAGTAGCACCAGGTAAAAAAGACTGCATAACACATAAAAAAAAAGGCTAAGAAGCAAAAACACTACCTAAATGATGCAATGAAAAACCTCTACTTAAAATTTGTGTCTACATTGATCATAAAATCAGCTATTCTTTTTTTTTTTAAACTTCAGTACCCACAACACCTTTAGAAAAATATAGCCAATAATAAATAAAGCCCATTTAAAAATTGATAATATAATACTGTAATATACTTATATAATTATTTATTGCCAATTATATTAGGAGTTTGGTTTATACCTGTGTTTCTCAGATAAGACATCATAAAATACATTAGCAAAACCCCATATAAAATAATTCACAGCTACTGTACAATGTTCACACGCTGTAATTCTATGACTATGTTCTATTATTGATAGTTAATAAACACAGCAATAAGAAGACAACTGAATAATAGTAGAAATCACAACCATTTTTAATAATAAAAAATATATCTTTCAGTGAGGTTTCTGGATCTCTTTAACGTTAACAAGCTCATTAATATTTGGATTTGTTTTGGAAGAAGCAAGAAGGATTAGGTTTTTAGATGCTTATCAGTGAGAACTGAGCGGTACTTATTTTTGAGCAAGTTCATAAGTGAAAATGTTTGCTCAGAACCAAACCTACAACAATATCTCAAGGCCAGGTCTCTTAATTTAGGATACTGGCACGAGGGAAGGTATTTCCAGAAGCTGGACAATTCTTGTCTGGATAGATTCCCAAGAACTTCCTTGTACTTGCTGTGAATTGCAGCGTTGTTCTGAATATCAAGAATTTCAATTTGTACTTCAGAAGGGTAGAGAACCATTTCCTCCATAGAAATTGAACATTTTTCTTTTCATCCTAGAAGTCTGAAAACCTAGTTTCAAAAGAGTTTTTCAAATAAGAAATAGCATGTTTGTATTTATTAAAGCCTGGAAGCCCACCACTACATTCAGTGTTTTCATTCGGGGAAATTGGGAGAGCTCATTCTGAGAAATATTGTGATCCAGCAGAGTGAGCTTTGCTTTAAAAGACTGAATGGAACTGAATAGGGTCGGAAACATGTTATTCTTACCTTGCAAACGCTGATTCAAGTTGTTAAGGTGACCCATAATGTCCGTCAGAAAAGCTAACTCCCATAGCCAGTCTTCATTCTTCAAAAGCGTACACTCATCAGGTAGTTCCCCATTTTCTTCCAAAAACTTCAGAACATTACCCTTTAAATTCCAAAATCTCTCAAGTGCCTTTCCCTGTGACAACCAAAGGACACTACAATGAAGCAGAAGCTCACCACGGTGTTTGTCTTCTGACTCTGCTTCAAGGAGTTCACGGAATTCCCTTCTGTTCAGCGCCCTAGCTCGGGTCTTGTTGATACATCACACCACTGGATCGAGCACAGAAGAGAATTTCATGTCTTTGGCACAAAGGGCTTTTTGATGGATAATGCCGTGGTATTTAAAAACTTTATGCTTCAAATAACCTTCCAATAGAGCTACAAAACCTTTTACTTTGCCAGTCATTGCCGGGGCCCCATCTGTACAAACACTGTCTAATTTATCCCAATCTGAACTGTTGTTTTCAATGACTAATTTTATTCATTTCAAAATATCTTCCCCTTTCCATAAAACTAGCTGGCGCAAGTCTAGAAGCTCTTCAGTGACTTCAAATTGATCGTTGATGCAACGCACATAAACACAAAGTTGAGGAGTGTCACTTATATCGCAGCTCTCATCCAAGGCGATGGAAAAGTATTTACAAGTGTTGATACACGAAACTACTTGTTTGCTAACGTCAACCAGACATACATCGATCTGTCGCATAACTGTATTTCTTGAAAGTGCAACGTCATCCACCATTTTAATGGCATTAGGATCTTCAGTGGTTTTTGCGAAGGCCATTAGACTTGGCTTTATTATCTCTTCTCCTTTGGAATATGGCTTTTTTTTTCGAGCAATGATGAGGGAGATTTCTTAAGAAGCTTTGACCATTGTCATCAGATGGTTAGTTTTTGTTTTAAGAAGCATTTGTTGCCCAGTTAGTGAATGTTTCCTATATTTACAAATTCTGTTCTTAATGCTGAGCCAATTGGATATTTTATGTTAATATCGGGATGCATCTGTTTGAAGTGCTGATTTAGATTAAACTTTTTGGGAAGTGTTACACTAGACCCACAAATAAGACACACAGGCTTAGAAGAGTTTCCTTTTGTAAATAAAATCTGTTCTTCCCATTCACTATTAAACTCCCGAAGAGCAATATCGTCCTCGTACTTCCTTTTGGAAGTAGATGGCTTACTTAAGGCCATTAACAAAACGATACTAACAGCAAGCGAATCACTATAGAAACAAATGTTTTACAGCGGAGGATAACACAGTTGGGCACCAAACAACAAACTTAGTAGAAAAATGTGATTTTGCAGACTGAGGACTGTGTCCTTGACTGCTGGACTAGTCGTGGTGGCACGAAAGGGGGAGAAGGGGTTGGGGTTGTAGTGGAAAGGGAAGAGAAAGCTTGAGTAGCGGGAAACAATACAACAGAGACGGCCAACTTAGTAGACCTAACATTTTTAGAAACTTATTTACCTGGCCCAATTAGGGGATATATTTTTTCATCAAACTTGTTATTGTTATATTTGGTGACTTTAGGCGTGCCACTGGTTGGCCACCCCTGGTGTAGACCATTCTAGGTGGTTTACCAAAAACTCCAAGAAAGAGATACTTGCCAATGCAAAACACATGTAAATACAGATTATATTATTTCCCCTTTGAGCCAGCAGAAAATTATCAATCACAAAAATGCAAAGGAGGAAGCTGAATGACTTGGTTGTGATGGATACAATGTGAACTGTCTGTTGCGGAAGTGTTCACAGTGTCAGAGCAAAACTATACATTTAAAAAAATATAATGGTGACATGGAGGTATACTACCATTGCTGGGTTCAACAAGGATAAAACTGGGGATTATAAAGGTGTTAACAACACTGTCAAACTTAGTAAATGGCCCATGATGCTATCATACTCAATCAGTATTCTGCTTTAAAGTACTTAAAACTTTCCCTGAATCATAAAGTGTTATTACACATTGACGTCAGCGAGAATTACTCACTTAAATACGTGGAGGAAATCCAGTTTCCATTTTGGAGGGTGTCGTAAGCAAGTTACACTTCATACATGTTCCTTGCTTTTTAGAGACCGCACATTTGGTAGCTTAAAACCTAAGTCTTTCTGCACATTGTCAGAAAACATGAAACATGACCCCCCTGCAATACTAGCTCACATGGAACCTGTTTTTATGTTCCTACAGACTACTAAACCAGACTTAAAAATCCAACATATCCTTTCGAATGGTCCATTGAACCAATATTGAAAAAAACTGATATTCTATGAGTTTGGTAACTTATTGAGTGACTACTTTCCGTATTCCACATGGAATTATCTTGAAGCTGGCCATGGCAAGGGAATGATATGAATTATTTTGAAAGTCTAATCACATCAATGAAAGAAAACTTAAGGAACATTCAAATTGCAGTTGTAACAGAAACAGACATTGTCAAAATCAGGCAGAAATTGATTTGAGTCGGGTGATGCCTTTTAAAGGCACAAAGAAGGTACACCAGGTTGATCTTGTTCATGAAATTGGAAAGCCAAGGATTCTGTGCATGAAATCCACGAGTTGTTTTAGGTGCATGCATGAAAATAAAGAACTTCTTGATGGAAAAAGTTAACTTTATTGTTCACATTTCAAACTTGGGTGTATTGAATATCAATTAAATATTGCGTCAGCAGATTCTGAAATTCATTCGTTGGAAGGTAGGAGAGAGCAATGTTGCTGAAGAACACAGAAATTACAAGAAGCAAGAAGAAAGCAGATATAAGAAGGAGGAAGGTGGGAGGAAGAAAGCAAACAAAAAGAAGTGGGAAATTAAATCAGTTTACTGGAATGACATAGAGCCGAGAATATTTGTTTTATTTAAGTTGTCCCCTGTGAGGCAGAAATTCTACCGAGTACAGGTATAAGTCATTCACGAGCTAAGTTTACCTGGATGACAGCTCGAAATGTTACTAGAAGTAATCCCTAATATATCACTACGCCAACAGCTGACATCTATCACTTTGGATCACTGTAATGTGATAGTTAACCACAGTAATTTAGGACAATATTATTTATATATTTATTTGAGGTCGGACACAAAGTTTATTTATAGTTTTATTCCCCTTAAAAAATATATTCACACCACTTTCACAAAAACTTCTAACGAACATAGCTTCAAAATGGCGACTGACAAGTTTAAACCATATTATATGATTGAACATGACGGTAAACAAGTTTTTTACAATGATGCAGACACGCAGTTGATGTAAATATTTTATTCAGTTAAATATTTCAAAATACGATAAAATAATCATAAAATCATTTATTGTATGTAAAAAAATGACAACAATTTTCTCTTTTCCAAGTAAATACGATGCCTGTATTTAAAGATATTGATGTGTGCACTATATCACACAAAAATCAGTAATGTTCCAAAACGAAAAATAAGTACTTTTAATTATGTTTAAAATATTGTTTCGAGTTGGATAAAAAGAAATTATTTAAAAAAATGAAATAGTATGAGAAAACTTAAGTTTGCGCTATTTTAAATGTACTATATAACAGGTAATTAAAGATCTTAACATTTATAACAAAACTGTGATCTTTTACAAGTGTTGGCGACCCAAAACCTAAACATATGATTTTCGAACTGTCGTCCAGGTAAAAACCTATCGTGAACGGAATATATGTGTGCAGTGAGCAGAAAAAACGACAAAGATGGTGAAATAACAATTCAAGGATTACGACTAAGGAATGAAAAGGGCACACAGTTCGTGATTAGAGGAAGAAGATACATTTAATGTATCAATTGACTCTGTTGTGAAGAAACTCAATGAACCTAAACTTTTGTGAAAAAATTGAGTTGTCACTTAAAAATTATTTAGACGGTTGATGTTTATGAAAAAAAAAGTGAATTGTTCAGTTTTACTATGTTTAGGTTGATAAAGGCCATTGTTAAACCACTAGGTCATTTTTTTTACATTCTCCTGCTCGCTAAAAACTAAAAATGACTAAGTTCATCTTCCAGAGGGAGCTAGTGATTTTACTTTAAGAAAAACTTTAATGTAATTATCCTTAATTATCTTAATAGATTAAGGTGAAAAGATAAATTAAAAAGTATCATAAAAATTTTAGGAGATGAAAATGTAAATTTTATGGAGAATCGCCCATATACTGGTTGTTTTGTAGAGAGTTGTATTGTGTTGTGTTAGATAATTTGTCATGTGCACTGAAAATAAGTCACCACAAATCTGTAAGTGGCCTACTCTAAGTCGGGCTGATAGATGGCGTTATAGATAGTTTCTAAGATCATTGGTAGGAAGCAGCAGGGACTCAAGGGTGTGAAAAGGATATTATGCCATTCAAATAGTCTGTTGAAGTCTTAAATCTTAAGTGCGTATTAAATGTAAAGTTATCAAGTCAAGTGTACTTGACTATTCGGATACAGCCTGGATCTTAAGTTATCACTTTAAACGGACTAAAACTATATAAACTATCATATAATATTAATTATTTAAATTAAAATCTACCTGTGAACCATAAACAATTAATATTCACCTTTTTCACTTAAAAGCGAGTCGAACCATCCACAAAATTGATTTTTCTGGTTCCATTCACTCTCCCCGTGCCTAACCATTACAATTTTATATTTTGACATCTTTAATTTAGATAAATTTGAGAGCAAAGATTGAATAAGTGTCTTTGATTAGAATAATTATTATTGACTTTCACTCAAGGTCATAGAACGAACCACAGATCATGTTAACAACGAAAAAATCAAAGAGGGCTGAAAAGAGCTCCTAAACTTCTAAGTAATAATAGAGCACGCTAGACTTGAAAATTAGTTCCAAAAAATCTCATAGAGGGCATCGAGGATATAAATTTAGTTATAAAAAGGAATATAGAGCGCAGCACACAAAGAAAGTTAGTTTAAACCAATGTAATTAATAATTAAAAATGAAAAAATAAAGAAAATAACACCCATTGGAAATCAATCGAGAAGGAATAAAATAATTAAACACAGCTTACAGCAGTTCTATATAAATGTGGTGCCCAGACCTACCAGAAATTAAGTTTAAAGTAAATGTAGGTTTTTGATAACGCTAAGGTAAATCTAATTTAAGGTGTCATAACTACCATATTTTAAACTGCCACACGAGCACACATTGTGGCAATTAGACTCATAGGTGCCTAAAAGTAATCTACATAGGTGTGGTACCCGAGTCTGCCGGAATTTTTGAGTACATTACCTTTAAAATGGACAAACATTTTAAATAGAGCTATGAAGACTCTAGATTAAGATGCCACACCTTTTATATTTGAAATTGCCACATGAGCACACGTGATGACAAATACATTAATAAGTACCTGCAACTAATCTACATAAGTGTGGTACCAGGATCTGCTGGAAATTTGGAGTAAATTACCTCTAGATTGAAACGTAGCTGTTAAATAGCGCTATGACCACTTTATTTTAAGGTGCCACAACTTCTATATTTGAAACTGCCACGCGAGCACACATGGTGGCAAATACCCTCATAGGTACTTACAACTAATATACATAGGTGTGGTACCGGGGTCTGAACGATATTTGGAGTAAATTACCTTTAAATTGGAATGTACGTGTTAAATAGCGCATTGATTAATTTATTTTAAGGTACAAATGCAGTGGCGGATTTAAAAAATTTGCAAAAGTTAGGCACAATTATGATATGCGCCCCCCTCCTCCCCGCCCCCAATTTTATTTCAAGCGGTTTAGGAGTTTTCAGAGGAAAGGGGGGAGGGGGCGGAAGTTAGTATTCGAGAAAAAATTTCTACGATAGAAAATCAGGCATATACATTGTGCATGCCCTACAGTAGCTTGAATTAACATTATGAAGAAAGGGAGACCAACGTCAGTTACAAAGTAATTGCAAAGTACAGTTATTTAAAAAGAAATATTGTCATTCTGACTTTAACTTGAACTATTTTGATAATGTTAGTAAATAATTTTTAAACATAATTATTAAAGACAAAATAATAAAATTAAAATAATGTTATCCAAAATGTGCTGCCCCCTGAAGCCGTCGCCCCTAGTGAGCCTATAGTGTAAATCCGCTTTCAGATCCAAAGAAAATATTTTCGCCACTAGTTCAAAGTTAATACTACATTAAAATGTATGTTGTAAGCTGTGCGTATGTAATCAACATGCTTGTCCCAGACACGTGACAAAACGAAATCTAACAGATAATCTTTCCTCACCCAAGCATATTTTATTAAAATAATTCTGCATACTTTCTAAAAAAAATTGTATTAACTTGTACTTTCATCTAATGACAGTGTATTTAATAATCTGCTATCATCTTGGGAATGTTTGCTAGATATGTTTAATTCAATAACATCTTGTTTATAGACAAAGTAGGCCTATGACATGAATTATGAGCTTTTTATCTTTTTTCTTAATAAAGATGGTGCATAATAATGAAAGTGGCACACTTACTTTTCATTAACAGTGTACAGTACATATCAGACATAATCAAAGACAATATCATTGGGATTCTAGTTGTCAAATTTGGGTGAAGCAACCAACACAATACAAATTTGTCAATATAACTGTTCATTCACAGATACGTCCACACTACAAAAATGTTGCGGCACAAATCTGTTTGATGTCTTTAAGGAAAAGTACAACCAATAGATCGAGTGCGCTGAATGTGGCGAGAAATTTATCTGGTGCTCATATGCGGCGCACAAGTCCACAATGATGACATAAATTTGCCCTGAATGCAACACACAACATAAAGTTTTAATGATGTGGATGACGCTTTAAAGATCCTATAATCCCCAGGGGTGGACTAAGGTGCAAGTGAAATGAGGACGTCTGGCCCTCTCCCCCTCAAGGAAAAATAGCAAGTAAAAAATTAAACCAATTAATTCTATTATATAATCACTACTTGTTCTAATGTCACGTAATATCTCACTAACACCTGGATCTACCCCTGTGCAAAGATAAAAGCTATAAAAACTAGCTTTTAAAAATTGTCAAACCAGTAATCCAATGTAAGATTGTATGTTACTGTACGTATGTATATCGTTGGGTGTAATTATTATTCTAGTGTAATTTCTGGGTACTGAGTCAGCCTTTGAGTGTAAGACAGTGGCGTACCTGAGGGTGGAGTAGGAGTAGGATAAATGAGGAAGCTGCCCCCTCTGATCCAAGCGATGTTAATACCAAATTATAAGACATCAATGTAAACTATACAATCGAGTACTGAAGATGTGCTGAAAACATTTGATCATTATTTTTTGGTTTAATAGGCAACAAATTTCATCCATTTACCAGCACTGAAGCATTCCAAATACATAATTTATAGAGGCATTTGTTTTTGTTTTTAAATCCAAGTAAATACTACTTCAAATTACTTTAAGAGGCATTTAATTTTAATATATTTGTCAAGTGAAGAGCACCCCAAAAAACTTCTGGAAGCATCTATTTTTTTACTATTTAAATCAATCAGAGACTACTACAAATATCATCTAGTCACTCAAGTGGCATCTAATTTTCAAAATGTTTTCAAGTGGAGTTTACTCCAAATAATCTGCTACGGTGGCTACGTGGTCTAAATAAGGCGTCCCTCTCGCAGTAGACTAAACCACGAGGACAGGGAGATTGGGGGTTGATCCCGGTCGGGTATATTGAGAGTGGTTTTATCCTACATGGTTTTCCACTCTCTTGCTCTCCACGCAAATGCGGGTGCACTAACTCTAATTCAAACATATTAATCCCTAACCCATTAACGTAATTAGTAAATAACCGTAAATTGTAACACAAACGCAGTGTAAAAAAAACTCGAATAACTTTACTAGAAGCATCTAATCCTCAAAAATTCGCTAAGGGGGGACAAATACAAAGAGTTTTATCGACATCCAATTTTTTTAATGCTTTATTTGTACTATTTCAAATGCCTCTGTATGCATGCAATTTAAAAAAATTGTCATGTAAAAAACATTCTAAATAGTTTCTAGAAGATTATAATTTTCAAAAATATTTAATGTAAGGATTACTCCAAATAGCTTATAGATGTATCTAAATGTCAACATTTTTCGTAGGAATCACCACTCCAAATAGTTTCTATGCACGCCCAAATTTTTAACATTTTACTGGAGAGGCTCCTCTGATTTCCCTTTGGGTTGGAAGGCAACCCCTTAAAACAAATTTATATTGTTAACAACCCCCTTTACTGAAATATAATTACTACTACAACCTTAATTATTGTTTGCCATCCTTCCTTAGTAAATTGTTTGGTTAACCACTGGTGTAAGGTCACTAATCGATGCATGTATGAAATGCTTTGTGACGGTAGATTGCTACCCAAGGACCTAGTCTAATTTTGCAAGTGATGGGGTGCAAATGTGGTCGGTTGAATTGATGGTTTTATTATCTACCTTCATGCAAATGAGGGCACACTTAAATTTTAAATTATTCATCCACACGGCATTGTCCGTGACCAACTGTGGTATTGTGTTAAAAAAATAGCCTGGTTAAAATTTTAAAAATTCTTTTTTTGAGGTGCATTCAAACCCCCTCCCAAACACCTATGTTGAAAATTTCAGATATCTGCGTGCCGTAGATTTGGCTGGGCATAGCACACACACAGACAAACAGTTCCTTTTATTATTATTATTATTATTATTATAGATTCCTGTTCCATTAATATAAATATGCGGATAGCTGGTACACAAAAGAAAAAACAAGATCGAAAATCTCAATGTCTAGATCTATTCCCACTGCACCCAAGCGAGATTCGAACCGAATCCTAGAGATAGACATGACAGCTTAGTACTGTCTCACCGAACTACAGTCCCATTTTCATAGGAATAACTAGAAAAGCCACTAGATATAATTTTACTACTGGTTTGGGTTATAATACGCTTAAGTACTATTTACGATAATGGACTAAAATCTGAGAAGGTTGCACCCACATTTGAGTGGGGAGGAAGAGTGGAAACATCAGCCCAGTTCACCCAAGCGATATTCGAACCTCGATCTCCCCCGTCCTCGATAGTCTAGCTCAACATGAATCTGGAACGTTAGCTGGAAAGTCTATTAGAAAAAACCTCCCTAAATAAGCTAGACGCTGATAAAGTAATCTATAATATTGAGTACTATTGCGTGGATTTGTTTAGTTTACCGTGAATATTTATTAAAACTAATAATGTCCGTTTACAAACATACACACACATGCATTTTTTTTAAAATTTATAAATTGTAATTGTCGTGACGTTATTAAGTAAAAGAATATAATTATTTTAGAAACAATTGTTTTATCCATAATGTTTGAGACTGAGCTTCTAAGCCAAATAAACTTGTATTTATAGTATAGGAGAGTGGGTTTTTGAGTGTAGACGTTAAAACACAAACATTGCAGTTTTATAATATTTATTCAACAAAGCTTGGAATATTTGTTTATATAAAAGAGAGATAGTTTTAGAATATGCATTTACAAGTATATCTTACACCTTAATTGGAACATACCAGAACACATGCTATGATACATAGGTAATAAATATATATATATAAAGATACAAACTATGTGTGAGAAAATGACACTAATAAAGACATGTAAAATATTTTTAAATATTATTTATATAATTATTTCTAATATATTTTCCTTTTTAGTGTATCTGTTTGAGGAGCTCCGGTTAAATAACAATAATAATGTTATTTAAAAGACTAATTATAGTATTTTTAATGATCTAAACTATTTGTAACATGTAATAAAAGTATTAAATGAATGTTATTTTACTGAGACAACGTTTGTTAGGGTTTTAGTTAATTTAAATAAAATATAGTGAAAAATATATTCTGGAGATAAAATAGAAAGGAAATGCTATGTCCAAAAGGTGGTAAAAATCAATTATTATTCTATAATAATATTTCTGTTTGAAATATGGGAATAATTATAAGTACTATGTTTATTCATAAAAACAAACAAATACATAATTTTGTTGATCACAATGACCAATCTGTAAATATAAACTTTAAACCAACTTTCTCTAATATATTTAACAAAATAAAATTTTCAAAAATAAATTATTTCGAAATCACCAGAAATTATATGGTTCTTGTAAAAAAAAAGTAGGTTATTCTTATATATCATGAAAAACTAATCTCTGATTTTATTTTTAATTCAATTTTCCCTGTTAATTTCAAAAAAATTCAAATTGATGCTAATGGACTAGTAATTGGGAAGGTTGCACCCGCATTTAAGTGGAGAGGGTGGGTTGAAAAATAAGCCCAGTTCACCCGACTGAGATTTGAACCTCGAACTCCCCGGTCTTCAGTAGTCTAGCTCAACATGAATCTGGCGCGTTAGCCAACTGCGTCACCGAGGCAGGTATCTATCAATATGCACTCTTTTTAGACAGTTAACAATCTTTACGAGGCTGGCTCTTCTCTATGTATATTTCAACCAAACCAAATATTAAAACAGCTTAAAAGAAGAAGCATATCAGCGAGACCAGCTGGATTCTGAATTGGGAAGGTTGAATCCAAATTTGCGTGGAGGGGGAGTAAGGATATGTTCCAGCGTTTATGTGGAGGGAGAGTGGAAAACCATTTATCGAGCACTACCAACCGTACACCTCGGCAAGTATTCAAATCCCCCAACCAAGCCCAACACAGATTTGAACCCTGATATCTTTCGTCGGGTGCTTCATGCCCTCTAGTTGTCAAACCTGAGAGAAGAATATGACGTTTCAAACTGGGCGCACACGAAAGGTGCTGGCAATATACAACTTTGCTGGAATAAATAGTAAAGAGCACCGACTGTTAAATATTAAGCTTTATTGTTTACACACGTGTGGTAAATATAGCTTTAGCAAGTATAATATATGAACATAAAGGAGGAATAAGTATACAATTATTATTACTTCACTGCTTAAATATTTGTTTATAATTTTAACTAAATTTGATTTAAGGTAGCACCTTGTTTGGGTTGCCAGAGACGTGACCGCCATTTTTTTACCTCTTGAACCGTACTATGTCATTGGCTGCCCTATATATTGCGAGGGTATAAGTAGATACTAATTAGCAGAGATCCAAACCCCCGCTTATCGAACACTTCTAAATACTAGGTGATAGAACAGAAGTGTACAGAATTTTCGTGAAGGTAGAATGTAAATTCACAACACAACACTATCTAAAGCGTCAGGCCCTTGATGCATAACAGCTAGTATGATTATGACGGTAGATACACACGTCAGGGGTTCGAAACCCGATATTAGTTCCATGTCATGATATTTTACCTGGAGATTGGATTCCAGAAAGGTGCTTCCCAATCTCACTCTCCATATGAATGCGGGTTCACCTCCTTGTCCTTACCCCTTAGAGTAATTTTCATTGTATCAAAATAAAAGTAATTATGTTGTTACCAAACCTATGTCAAATATAATCCTTTGAGTTGGAGGCCCCTAACTGACCAAAGAAGGTGTCAACCAGCCAGTGGACCAGGATTCAAACCCCCTGAAGTTTAGTATACTGAGAGAGTGCTGTCTTAGTCCTGGGGGGGGGGGTGTAACTTTTCACTCTCCCACTACGCAAATGTGGGTTTAAATTTCTAAATTCCTAATCCGTTAGCGTAATTAGTATTTAAGCGCACAACCCGAAAGGGTAGTAAGACGTGGTACTAAAATGTGTCAAGCTCGTGTGATTATTAAATAATATTTGCACCATTTTTTGTTTTCTCTCTTGCGTGATGGACCGACCGTTTGGGATACCCGCATATTTATATTAATTAACTTAAATATAAAAAAAATGCTTTGTTGGTAGATTTTCCTATTTGTTTGGGAAATTTTAATCTCTCCCCACACAATTTCTCTAAATCCTACGTTAAAATGTCAAATTTTAAGACTTATTTGGTAGCCTAGAGTTGTATTTTTAACTGCCAGCCAAATATCAGTTTTATATCACATAGAGCTGTATTTGTCCCTATTATTTTTAATACATACACTAGATCCTAAAACATTAGTGATGTAGCGTGTCAATCAGTTAGATTGAACAGCTACAAGTAAATAATTAATATTTATAATAATTTACGCAAGAAAAGGAACTATCGTAACTTATTTAATATAAACTACCTCAAAGTTTATATTCTCGGACTTGATCCAGTGTACTAAATCTACGTATTGGCCTACGTTCAAACACGTGGTTGGTCAAAAATATTGTCTTTGGACAATTAATGTACTAAATATCAAAGAAGAGGTTTAATATTATTGTATTTATGAATAATATACTTTAACGCTTTGCTTTTCCCGTTGGAGGATGCCGGATAGACTTATGTACGCCTGCCATGCGGTCTACACGAAAAATAGTAAAAATACATTTATATCACAAATCCTCATGAAAATAATAGTGGATGCTAAATAATATAATTAATACAGATACATTTAAATATAAGATGCTTTAGTGGTAACTCACCTCAGCAAGATGTCTACAGATATCATTATTCCACATTTGAAGAACAGGACGGTTGAATCATGGCCCCATACACACGTTAACTTAGCCGGGTCTGTGAAGAGAAGACTGTACTCAAGAATCGACGCAGTGCCCTACTGCTCAACTAGCGACTCTGGCGGTCAGCCAAAGAACTTCATGATCTTCTTTTGTTTTTCTCCTATCTCCCAGCTTCATTCTTCCTTATTCTCGTCTAAATTCCTGAATTTATCACTCCCCCTTCTTTATTATGTTCATGCCTGATTGGCGGTATATAAAGGGTGATCCACGGAATCACAATACAGAGCGGCTCTAAAGCACTAAGAGTGAAGGAAGGAAACTCTGCCCGTCAGCGACTGAAGAGGAGGAACATGGCGTCTGGGTCGTTGGATTCATCACCATAATCGAATCGTAGGAGGATGGATCGTCCGATTCAACTCTGCGCTAACATGGACAGTATATTTGGGGTATATATGTATCCAGCCGTCCTCGTCAAGTCCCAGGACTTGGTCTCTAATTTTGTTAGGAGAAATTTAATCTTGACTACGTTTAATGAAATTTAAGTTTAATATTTATCAAAAAGGACTGTGTCTCTTTTTATAGAAAAAATGTTTATTTAAATCATTGATTTTAATTAATGTGTAATTAACTTCAACATGTAATTTTTTTCTTTTGTTAATTTGTGTCCTTCAGTCTGATGGACAAGCCAGGTTCAATTGACTCTTTAAGTCAATTCCGGGCCACTATAAATGTGTCCTTATACAAAAGCCTCTCGCTTAGAAAGTATGACGTTTTAGTTTTTGGATTTACAGAAATCCACAAGTTCCACTAATCTTTTGAATCTAAATTAATCATGACGCCAGAACGTCATGAGCATTAGTTCAATGTTATTGATGGTTACCACCAGGTTGTCAATTCTCTTTGCTTATTACAGTTCAGTAGATAGTGATACAAATTTGGTCTTGTAGTCATGCTTCCCGATATAATATTAGCTTAGGTGCGCAACCCAGGGAAATTGCATTAGTATCATAAAAGGGTCCGCACAGATAATACTCTTTTATTTCTGCCTGTAATCAGACTGCTAATTTTGTAATGGTCTTAATAGATATTAATGTACTATTGAGTGTTCTGGCAGTACCGTATGGGAATGAGACGATCCATAGTACTTTGTTAGACACCTGGTCCTTAGCCATCAATTAGCTGGCATCAACAGCTGATTATCCAACATGTTGTATGGATACATTCTATATCTAGCTCTATCAATCAAAACTGTTTATAAGTTACTTGTTTATTTTGCTCCATACTATTATTTAACTTATTGTCTAATTACTCCTCTTTTAGATATACTTCAACCTTTGGCCTGGCGACTGAACTGCCCTGATAGCCACAAGTAATTTCTTGAGTCTGATTGTTTGGAGGAAAACTTAGTATACTCAAAAACTCCTATATATTGCAAAACTGTATTTTCTTAATTTTGTGTTTATTGTTTACCTAATAAATCTATATTGTTAAAATTACCATGTTTTTTTAATAATATAATATGTAACCTTTAAAGTCAAAAGGGTACAGTGATATAGCCCGCCTCGGTGGCATTATGGTCTTGTGTTATACTAGACTGCTGAGGATGGGGAATCGGGGTTCGAACCTCGTTAGGGTGTTTTTTCTGAAATGGTTTTCCGCTATCCCTCCAAGTAAATGCGGATACACTCCATCTAAATATAACCTCTCTTATCTCTAATAACATTGGCCATATTAGTACGTAAGCGTATTACCAGAACAAGTACCTTGTAGCCTAAAACACGGAGCTAAAAACCCCTTTGAAGCTGTTATTTGGGATAAAATATTTTCTCTGAATGCTTGAAATTATTATTTTTCTTTAATATTCTATCTTTAGGGAGTAAAAAAAAGCGAATCTTTAGAACCTATGGGGTAGTTCACCTTTGCGAAAGTAAAGAAAACCTTTTGGTGGCAATGTTGTGCTTTGACATGAACATTTAGAATGTGAATCAAGCGTTAAAGAAGCATCATATTCCATAGCGAGACAGAGTGGTGATGACGTCAGACACTTCCTCTCTGTTTGGTCTTAGCGAGACAGAGTGGTGATGACGTCAGACACTTCCTCTCTGTTTGGTCTTAGCGAGACAGAGAGGTGATGACGTCAGACACCTCCTCTCTGATTGGTCTTAGCGAGAGAGTGGTGATGACGTCAGACACTTCCTCTCTGTTTGGTCTTAGCGAGAGAGTGGTGATGACGTCAGACACTTCCTCTCTGTTTATTCTGAGCGCAATCAGCCTTTCTTATATAGTCGGTCGGTGTTGGTGAAACCCAGCAGAGCAATAATTATTCTAGGGATGGTGTGAGGTTAAGGGTCATAATACTGAAAAATAATTTACATGACACGGTTGTTGAAGTTGATTGTGGAGGTTATAACACAGGGGCGCCTGTAGGATGGTGGCGGGGGGGGG
>CABFVZ010001468.1:86303-113994 GCA_902151445.1 Timema monikensis
GGGGGGGGGGGGGGGGGGGTGCATCACATACCCCCCAGACCCTGCAAAACAATATTTCTGGGAAATCTCATAAACATAAAAACCGGGAGTGGCCTTGGTGTCTATCCACCCTTACTGCCATCCACCTGATTACACCCACTTCAGTGTAAGAATGGTGTAAGACACAGCAGTCACCAAACTAATTGAGAATGAGAGAAATTTGTAAAATTTAAATTGTTTCCCGAACTATCGAGTTAAAATTTTTACCTAATCACGTTTTGACCATAATTGTAATTCCTTCAGGGGGATTTCCATCCCACTTAAGCGCAAATGGGGCCGGAGTTTGTAGCCTGGTTTCATAAATGTAATTTATAAATACATCTTCATTTTGATTATGGTCGCACAAAAAAAAGAGTCCAAACGAGCCACCGAAAATGCCGTAAACTGGTATTTAACGATCCACGGTTTGGCATCCCCTGTCTAAGGTGCAACTGTGTCAGTCTCTCAATATACTAAACAGCTGATGACAGGGAGATCAGGGTTCAAATACCAGTCAGATGGATTAAGGGTGATTCTTCAAAAATTGTTTTCCACTGTCCCTCCACGCAAATGTGGGTTGGTATCATCCCATCCTCATCTCTGACACATTTAGAGTAATTGTTTGTTATGCGTATAGCCCGACTGAGACTATCTTGGTTTGTATGTCCAAAATCTGCTCAAGATCCGGCAACCCTCTCAAAAGCTATAAGGATAGTTGTTACTAAACCTCCTATAGACAAAATTAACATTTATTTTAGGTGGCACGCAATCGCTCAACATTGATTTCAGGAAGGAGGTGGTGGGGGCCATAAGCAAAAAATTAGTTTTTTGAGAAGTTTCCTTCTCCCTTTCACCTCCTACCTTACTCTACCCCTCTTCACGATAAATGTTTGAAACTTGGATGTCCCTAAAATGTATTTGTAGATATCCTCCTCCCCAAATTTGGAAAATCAAATTATTTTTATGCTATTTGGAGAAGTCATCTCCATTTTTTTTTTTAATTTAGATGCTTCTATAAGCCATTTGGAGTGGTCTTCGCTTTTAGTTGAAAAATAAAAATAGATGTCTCTAGAAACTATTTAAAGTGGTATTCTCTAAAAAAATTTTTAAATGTATGTCTTTAAATGCTATTTGAAATTATCCTCAACTGGACATTTTTGATAATCGGATGGTTTTTAGAATCAATTTGGAGTAGTCACCTGGATTTTTTTAAATTATTTGTTTCTGAAATAAAGTTGTAGTGACCCTCTTCCAGCAAATTTTAAAAATAAGATACCTCTAGAACAGGGACGTACACACAAGGGGGTCCAGTGGGTCCAAGCCTCCCCCCCCCCTCCTGAAAACATGAAGGATAAATAAAAGATTAAATACAAAGCAATTATTTATCAATGTTAAATCACCTTAAAGCAATGTTTGAAAATAACACAATATCTCAATACAATCAGAGTAGTGGTGGATCCAGGATTATGTCAAGAGGGGGCGAGGGGGACTACACCACAAAAGCAATACCTTTAGGAACCAATAAAGTGGGGGTCCGTGCCCCAGGAGTATTTTTATTCCCGGAAAAAAAATATTCCAAAGTTCAAAATGATGCTCTTTAAGTATATTTTGTACCTAATAGTTGCTGATTAAACGTATATTGGTTATAAATATATTTTATCTTGAATTTGGTTGCCATATTTAATTTCTAGATATAGCCACCGTTTCCTTTGTTATTATAATTTTTAAATTAATATAAAAAATAACTGTGAAAAATAAAGATGCCTAATTCAAGTGACTATATTTTAGTAAAAATACGAACATAAAATCATTAGTTAATAACACACTGTTTATTACACAAAGGAGGGGTGAGATAGGAGGGGAGTGTGCGGGAAAGCCAGGGTTCAGGTTAAACAAGGTGAAGAATGTTTTGTTCGAACACATTGGACGTATTTCTGCAGAAAAGCACAACACCCTTCAATCCGTCAATTAAATTTTTGGGTGGGATTATAGCCCCTTATTCCCCACTCCCTTGAATCCATGCCTGTTCGTGAGGTGAAAGTTTTAGAAGTCTAGTCCAAGTTTATATATTCTAATCTATTACTATTCAACCCCATCTTGAGTCTTGAAATAAATCAATACAGACTATTTAAATAAAACACAGCATTTTTCTGGTTTAACCCAAATTTTAATAACCTCTGAGACATATTTAACACTTTTCTTGAGCTCACTCACTAAGGCACAATTCAACATGAAATTTAGTCACAAAGTATAAAATTACATATATTTGGATATATAACTGTGTATTCAATATTTCATAATCAGAATTAATCACAATTTATTTCTCTAGAAAAAAATAATTGGTCCTTTACTCTTACACTCCAATTTGAGAGTTGTAATTATGAAACCAGCAGAGTCTTTTCTTGAATCTAGTTACACTAATGCTGATATTGTGTTTGATAAAACGTTAACTAGCTAGCGAGAACAAAGAAAACAATATATATGTGTCCGGAAAAAGATTACCCTCTTGTAGATGAGATGAAATTCTGAAATTTGATAAGAAACAGAAAAATCTAAAAATGGGGCTCCAAAAAATGAGGGGTCTATAATTAGAAACAGCTTTTTGGTTGAGGTAGAAAATTAAAATTTGGTAGAAAAGTAGATAGACAACTCCAGATATCCAACTAGACCTTGAAATATTAAATTTCTAAGAATAAGTTGGTGAAAAGGAGGTGCAGGAGTTAAAAATTTCCAAACGAATAGAAATAACTACTCAGTGTGGTGGAAGCTTGAAAATTTTAAGAAAGATATAAGGACCACCTCAAACCACAATTAAGGTAAACATTCTTAGATATCAAAATGAAGAACCAGAAAATGTGAAGGGGTCCCCTCAAAATTGACAAAACTAATGGAAAAAAACTCTCTTCAATGGTAGAAAAGTTGAAATAAACGTAAATGGTACAAACCAAATAAACAGAAGAGTCTTAACATTTTAGACTTAAAAACCAATTATTCGTGTAAATAATTGAAATTGGCGAAACGATAGAGAGACCACCCCAAAATCCCAATAAAGTTTAAAAATTTGAAGTTTCAAGGAGTATTAAATGGGAATGTGGGAAGTATTTTTTTTAGCATATCTTACTACCTGCTTGGGATCTACGTCTATTTACTAACTAATTACACCCTACCAAAATTCAAACCTCGTTCTCTCCGTCAACTGCAAGAGTAGCATCTTAGACCATGTGGCTACTGAAGTGAGCTGGTAAGTATTTTGAAATACTTTCAAGTTTATTATAAATCTAGCTTTTGTCATGAGATTAAAAAATATCTATATGGCAAATTGAGGTAAAGAGAAAAAAAAGCTAGAAAGATTGAAATTTAAAATTTCAAAGCTAATAGAGAAAAATGACTTTAAATAAAATGATAGTTATAATTAGGTATGGATTGACATAAAAATAAACTAGCAAAAACCCCAAAGCTTATCTTAAAGCAAGTTTATCTCAGGATTGTGCAAGTAATAACTAGCCGGATGTTACTTACCTGGTAACAACGGCTCAAACTGCTGGTTATTGGTACAAACTTAGAGTGAAGATTAACTATTTTACTACAAGCAAGATTCTTGTATAACATTAACATTTCTACAATTTATTTAGAAACTAAATCTGAGCATACTAATTAAATATTAACATGAAAGTTGTGTCAAATATTTTTAAACATTGTTTGCTGTAATTTTAGAAACAACATGTGTGTACCAAGTTTGGTTGGAACTTGTTGAAATATACTATTCCAAATATTTGATCTTATAGCTTAGAGTTCATTAGAATGAGTATTAAAAGTAATCTAAAGCTTTGTTACTATTTGAATGTCACCTCCACAACAAACTAAATGAAAATTTATATTGTTTAGTGTCTTTAATATGCACTTTATGAACAGACATGATACAAAACATGACTTACAAACTAAATTAACTCTCGAACTGATTAGTCATGGTTTGAAGGAGAAACCTCAAATTAACTAGACAGACTGAGGTAAGATAAAATTAATTTAATATTTTATATTGTCTCTCTCTCTCTCTTCCATACCAGAAGGTGTGGGATGGAAGCTCCAATATCTTAAAGTTAATAGCTTCGCACAGCTAGTATGAATAATATTAGTTTTAAAAATGTTAAAATAACTCAGGAAAGTAAAAAGAAGATAAGAGCTGTAATGACACCCCCCCCCAAAAAAAAATGAAAAATTGAGTCAGGATTGCACACTTTGGGAAAGATAAAAATAAATCTGGTTAGAATCTGATACACAAAATGTGACATCTTCCTTTTTTCTGGCTTATTTAGTGGAAAAGTCACATACATAATGAAACACAAAGTTTTTATATTTCTGCATTATTGATTTTATCAAAAAGTAGGGAAAAAGAGAAGAAAAACAAACTCCATTTTAGATTAGCAAAAACTGTTTAAAAAAAGTGCTTAAACATTGTTGGAAAAATATTCCAATATTTTGTTATAGTAGGAAACAAAAAACGAAATTAATAATAATAATAATGTTTAAAGTATAGTAAAAAATAGCCTCACACCAACACAATACCAACCAGGTCCACACCAAATAAACACCATAATTAAAAGTGACTACACGCTCCAAAACCTTCTTGGTTCAGCTCCCGAAACACCCTCCCCATCTACAAAATATCCTAGTCCAGAGAATTCCAGCTACCAAAGGTTCATACCCTTGTGGCAATCTCCGCAGTAGTACCAGCCACATCCAGATAAATACAACATCACAACTGCAAAACAAATAACTTGGTCTACCAACTATTGGCCTTACTACAGGATATCGCCGACAGCGAATGAACAGTTATTGTTTTACCACAAAGATTCAGACAAACCTGTACCCACAACCAGGAAACTGGTTCAACAATGGTCTCAAAGGAAACATAAGTGTTTTTTCTAATTAATTATATTTTATACTCATTCCCTGGCACATGTGTGGTGGCTTGGCTATACCTATAGATTCTCATTTCTTACCCAACAAATATTTTCTACTCATATATTTCTTTATTTATGATCCAAAGAATGAAACTTGTGGCTCCAATATTAAGTATTCAGACTGGCACAAGTAGAGTGGTTCATTGATAGATGACACTACAATGATTCATGCCAGTGCCAGGGAAAGGATTAGTAATATTTTATTCTTAAATTTTTCCTTAATTTGATTTTCCACAACACAGTGTTTTAAACAGTTTCTGATAATCCAAAATAGAGGTTAGTGTTTTCAAAGGTTTTTCTTCTCTTTACCTTGTTTTTATGCTGAAATATAAAAACTGTGAATGTGGTAAGACTTTTTCTAGTATAAAAGCCAGAAAAAATGAAGATGTGACACATTGGGAAAACTAAGAATTTCCATAATAAACATAATAATCATAAACTGTTACTGAAGATGAGGGCCTAACCTACAATTCTTTCAGGCTGGCTTTATCATTTAAATTACATTATTGCAGTCTTTACACATTGATTTTAAATATATTGTTAGATAAATAATTTCTGTACTGAATTAAAAAACAAGAGTCAAACACATGAATGCACATATTATGACGTTGTGTGACCATTTCTACAATAATCCCAACAAACAGCAACTTAATAAGCCCATATTTAAAACAGTGTCCAACTTATCTGTTAATTATCAAACACAATTTCAACATAGGATTTCTAATTTCAAAAGTTTGATTCACAAACTTTTCTTAAGTTTATTTAAAGCTGTAAAGTTTCAACTTATTTGAATACATTTTGTGTGTATTGCAATTAATTGTTTTCTGACTTTTAATCATAAGAGAAAGTAGATTAATCTCAAATACACTTTCTATAATTAACCTGTTAAATCCATGTTAAACAAACAAAATGTAAGTTCCATTGTTAATAATAATAAAAACTCTACTGTTATCATAATCCTTAGACACGATATGAATTAAACTCAAAGGTTTTAATTTGCTATGACATTGAAAAGCAAATTGGATACTTATTTGAGCAAATTATTTTTGAAAGGGATTTTTTTTTGTGAGTGTGCAAAGTAAAAGTTTAAATGAAAATTTACTTATTAGGATATTAAATGGTTAATTTTTAGTGCAGCACAGACAATTTCAAGAGTATTCCGCTCGAGTAAAAGCTCTATGACTATTAAAAAATGACTTGTATATCAAAGTGTTTGGGTTATTTTTTTAGAAAAAATAAACATATTTCAAAAATTGTGTTGAAAGAGAATTCAATTGTTCACAAACTGTAATTTACTTTTTGTTCTTATATCAAAGCTAAAAATCTAAGTCCTACTTAAAGGTGAACAACTATTCAACTTTCATCAGAACAATCAAAACTTTTCATCATGAATTTAAATCCAACTTGCACTGAGCATCAAGACAAATTATGAACCAAATAAACAATTAAAACACTTGTATAATAGTACAAACACACTGTTCAGCCATTACAAATGATCTTGGAGTTCATTTTGTGTCACATTGGTTTAACAATCCAAAATATTTAGCAAAAAGGATTGGACACACATTTATATTTTGACAAAAGCAAACAACTATGAAATGACGGCCTGAAGAACAAGTTTAGACTTGTTTATGATTATTCTTATCGCAAGACTAAACTGACAATTGGTTTGTTCTTCAAGGCGAAGATGGTTAACAATGTTCCAATTGAACATTATTGTCCATATTTAATTTAAAGCTTTATTTAACAGTGAATAGACACTAGAAGTTGTTTTGTAACAACACAAATTGAATTTTCATTATCTTATAATTTCTATATTTAAATTATTGATTATATTTTGTACTGTTATAATGATATTTTTACTGGGTATAAGACTAGAGTTGTACAAGATACTTTAAAACAAACTATCATAAATTAAAAATGATGAGTGATGAATAAGTAATGTTAGCTATGAGAAACATAAATCACTAACTATTATAAATACGGGGCACAAAACTAATATTTTTTTTGCAGTCTGAATGTATTATTTGAAAATATTCTCCTTATAACTGAAATCTTGCTAGCACTACAAGAACGGCTTGATTTTTTGTGGATGAATATTCATTGAATTTAATATTTGATATGGAGTTCACAAATATTCATTTAAATACATTTTGAAAATGGTCCCAGGTCCTGTACTGATATATTCAATATGACTTAAAACGTCTTCACTTAACCTACTCTTAGTAATAATAATATGCTAATCAACACAAAATAAATAATCCTAAGAAATTATTATTATTTTTTTATCAAACTATGAATGAGAAATTAAAAAGAAATATTAATTTATAACCCAATGAAAATAATATATTATATCATGAGGCCAATCAATTCATATTTGATTGATATAATATTACCTTCTGGAGCAGATGCCTGTTAGGAGTGTCCTGTGTGTTGATATATAAACTGAATGGTAAAAGGTGGGGAAAGAAGAGTGCTTATATAATTGGTTTTCTCATATTAATGAGAGAATATAGTAAACAACAATTAGGGAATAATAAACCTCAATTGAGTATAATTAAAAATATAATTTAACAATTTTTAATGGTGATTTTCATACAATTCCTGTAAGGAACTACACAAAATGTCGGTGTGTTTGTATATAGCTTTAATTTAAATATGGCTATGAGGACACATTAACATTATTTAATAGTTGAATGTTTAGTTCACTCTGTTGATATGAACCAAATAAGATATCACATAGTTATAGATAGTTGATGCAAAGCCTAAATAAATTAATTTTTAAGTAAAAAATAGTCCAATGAAGGTCAAATGTTTAAAGTATGTATGCCCTCTTTTCAAAAAGAAAGAACACATTGTATAATACAGGGGTGGCAAACGTCCCAAAGGTTACAAGTAACATAATGTCCCTTTGCCCGAAAACTGATCAGCAGCAAATAACACCCAAAATTACCACTGGCATATTTCCAATGTACAGAAACTACCATTTTCATGAAGAATGGGAACTCAAACTATTTGTTACTGGTGTAAATGAAAAGTGTGTGCGCCCCATTTTCCCTCCAGTAAATCATTATACACAAGGGGAAATGTTGAAAGACATTTTAATATCAAACATAAAAACATAAACACTGAGTTTCCTTTAAACAGAAAGTCAATAAAAATGAAATACTGGCCGAAGGATCAGCAGCCGATCTTTACAAAACAGAGAGGATACTACAAGATAAAACTATTTGATGATAGAAAATACATTGAAACAAGTATTCTGAAGTTGCTGATTCATGGTTTGATGATTTTTAAAACATTACAGAGCTAATAAATGCAATAAGCTCACCTAGAACTGTTACATAACGTGTAGATGCAATTTATCTTCTCAGGTAAGAACTTACCTAAAGTCTTGCCAATGTAAGTTGACAATATTTGTGCGTATCGTGTTCAAAAATGTTGATATTAAAGAAGAATGTTTTAGCTTGTTGACATTTGAAGAACATACACAGGGTTCAGACAATTACAATTCTATTAAAAACTTTATTAATGAAAATAATATTCCATTGAACAAAGTGGTTAGCGTCACCACCGATGGTGCACCTGCTAATACACCAGCATGCCCTCTGTGAACTCAGTTACGGAACTAGTTGTATATATGGTAAATTCCATACGAGGTAAGGTGATGCAAAGATGTTTGTTCAAACAACTGAAGAACTTGACGCGCAATACGAGGACTTAATATTGCACAAGGAGTCGAGTAAAAAAAGGTTTGCAGCGTTTCAGGGATGTTGCCATAAATAATGCTGTTCTTCCAGGAGCAACATTAACAATATAATGAACTAGTGATGTTCCATGGTTTAGAGTTTCTTACAGATATAACAACTAAGTTAAAGAACTAAATCTATAATAGCAAGGCAAAGATAAAACCATAATGCACATGATAAGTGCTGTGCAAAATATTTGGCAAAACTTAAAACTTTTAGTCCATTCGATAAGCAATCAAAGGCTAGTGCACTTTGTACAGTTATTGCCGACACCTAAAGGAACAAATCTGGAAGTGGAGTCACTAAAATTTTCCCTTAGGATTCAATATGACAGTCTTTTTTCAAATTGCTAACCATATTTAAAAATTCTGCTATTTCTAGTAGACATGTGCAATTTAATGCTATAATTATGACATTTAAACATTAATTTTTTATATTGAATTCGAAGTTAGAGGTTAGGAACCCTAATTTTAACTCTAAAAGCCCCTAATTTAGAGAAATGGGCATCAAAAACATGAGTGGGTGACCTTTTTGCTCGTCATTTGATGACCAATTTGTCAAATGGGGACCAAAAGGGGGGGTGTCACAAATGTATAACGTAAGATTTGCCATAATTTAGTTAAAGTCTTAATTACATGTTCAGAAGAAATAAGTAATTTTTACTAACTTTTTATTTTTCAGTGAAAAACAGATTAATGATACCCGAGTACATATTGATTGTTTCACACATAATGGACCAAGATTTTATAATTATTTCAATGAAATTATAGTAGAAGTGGCTGCATATTTCATGTCCTGTAGAACAGAATGGTACTATAAAAAACTAATATTATTAAACACATTAGTAGATGATCAGTTCGTATTAATTAATGTCATTAATACATTCTCTGCAGTTGGAGCACATCAATGTACATAAGACCCCTGCAGCCACACCTGTACATCTTTTCTTAATTTTTATTTAGCATTGCATCTTACTACCCGTTCATGTTATCCGCTTAAGTACTAATTACGCTAATGTATTATGAATTGGGAATGTTGGATTTAGAGGAAGTGAGCCCGCATTTGCGTGGAGGGAGTGAAACGTTGTTTAGGAAAAGCCCGATTGAGATTCAAATCTTGAGCTCCCCGTTCTTGGTAGTCTAGCTCAACACGAAACTAGCACATTAGCTAACTACGCCACCTAGGCGGGTCTTTTCATACAGCCTTGCTTATATTTACAATTAAGAAGTTGTTTATAAGCTTGCCAAAGCGTTGGTTTTCTGGTCCAATGGTTGCATCCATCCCCAATCTACTGGTGAAGGTATATCTGCTTGACTCCATATGTGACCACATTGTTAGTCTGGAGCATCCTATGTTAGTGGAAGATTGTGCAGTGACTGTCTTTTCTTGCAGAGTTCACATCCACACTATATAGAATGACAACAAACCTATCCAGCAGTTGTATTACTTCAGATTGCAGTGAAAGCTCAAGTTATTTCCCGTATTATTTCCATTTCTTCCAGGCAGACTGTTTGTTTACCTCTTGAACTGAAAGCAGACAGTGTCACAGTCCATAAAGTGTAGAGCGACAGCTTTTCCTTCTCCTAATGTTTCAGTGAGTTTATGTATATGTAAATGTCTTTTTGTACCACCAAATAGCACCCACTTCTCACGGTAGCAATTTGGTATTTTCTTAAAATAATTGTGATTCTCACAATTCCATAACTTTCAGGGAGCTTAGGTATAATAATTCCCACGCCTACACATACAACATGTCTTCACAAGTATTGAGAGGTGGAACAGCAGATATCACCAAGTAACACGTTTAATTTGCACTTACAGAAAAGGTGGACTCGGAAGTTGATGGTGATTCAGTAACTTGTTTGTTCCGTAGCTCTTTCTCGAGCCCTTTGAATCTTAGTTGAGTTATTGTACTCGAGTGTGCATGATTTGTGCCACTTTGTTTCATGAATTATAAAGCTCATTTTAATTAAATGTCCATCTAGGCAGTTGATATTCACAGCTGGGGATAGCTCACCTAAAGAATGCAATTCTTAAATATTGTTGACAATTGTTTCATACCCTTTAATTCACAAATTTACATTTTTTATTACAAGTGGGATGCACGAGAGCTTATTTTTTTCCTAGATGACTTAAGCAACATTTTGTCCAATCTGTTGGTTTTAGCTGCATTGGGTTAAGAGGCTATGGGGATATTTTATATGAAACAACACACATTACAACATTATAACAAAACAGTGGCAAAATATTCACCATTTAATCATACAATATCAGAAATCTGTTTCCTAGATGCAAGAAATGAAATTATAATATAAATAATTGAATTTTCCATTATTTATTTATAAACATTTATTGTTTCTCCATCATTTGATAAATTGTTAACCAAATGACGAAGAAAGTCACCCATTCAGGGCTTTGACCGCCTTTTCTTTTAAATTAGGGACTTTTATTAGAGTTAAAATTAAGGTTCCTAGCCCTTAATTTTGAATTCAGTGTAAAAATTTAATCAAGATTTCAGCACTAAAATGCACCTACCAGCTAGAAATAGCAAAATTATTAAATATAGTTAGCCATAATGAATAAAGGCCGCCATTTCAAATCCAAAAGTAATTTTTATTTTTGGCTCCACTTCCAGATTAGTTCCTTCATTTTAAACATTCCCCTAACCTGTCACTAGAGATTGATAAACATTCACCTAACCTGTCACTAGAGATTGGTAAACATTCCCCTAACCTGTCAACTAGAGATTGATAAACATTCACCTAACCTGTCACTAGAGATTGATAAACAGTCACCTAACCTGTCACTAGAGATTGATAAACAGTCACCTAACTGTCACTAGATTGATAAACAGTCACCTAACCTGTCACTAGAGATTGATAAACAGTCACCTAACCTGTCACTAGAGATTGATAAACAGTCACCTAACCTGTCACCAGAGATTGATAAACATTCACCTAACCTGTCACTAGAGATTGATAAACATTCACCTAACCTGTCACTAGAGATTGGTAAACATTCACCTAACCTGTCACTAGAGATTGGTAAACATTCCCCTAACCTGTCACTAGAGATTGATAAACAGTCACCTAACCTGTCACTAGAGATTGATAAACATTCACCTAACCTGTCACTAGAGATTGATAAACATTCACCTAACCTGTCACTAAAGATTGGTAAACATTCACCTAACCTGTCACTAGAGATTGGTAAACATTCACCTAACCTGTCACTAGAGATTGATAAACATTCACCTAACCTGTCACTAGAGATTGGTAAACATTCATCCTCATATTCCCATGAATATCACAAGACAATTTTAAATGATTTGATTTGGCAATCTAAGAGATAATTAGTGATTAGTTTGGTCAAGACAAAAGATAATTAGTGATTAGTTTGGTCAAGACAAAGCACAACTAAAATTGGGTTTTTGGCGCAATGTGAATGAGACATTACGATGAAAATATCATGCTTATTTGGGATCAACATACTTGGTGAATTAGTGTTTTCAAACATAAATTTTATCAAGAATAATTATTGAAAAAGACTCACTGATTCTAACATTGAACATTGTTTAAGGGTGACTGTCTCAAATTGTTTCCCCAATTTTAACAAACTATGAAATCAAAAATGCCACTCATCACACTAATTATTTATTTTTATTATTACTTTGTGTGAAATTTCTATTGTAAAACTTTTCATTTGTTATAAACATATCACATTTCCTTTTATTTAGATTACATTTCTTTTCTTTTTGTTACTATTGCAATTTTTTCTCCCGATAAAAGTGTCGTTGAACTTGAAATATATCTTTTTTTCTGGATAGTTCAATTCCTTTAATGTTTGCCGAACCCTGGTGTAATATTTTAACAATATAGTTAAAATAAGTAAAATGTGGTTACTCTTAAAACTTGGTGAATCATTTGATTTTGCGTCATCTACTCAGGCTTGATGGAAACTGTCCAGTTTCTCGTTAACAACTTGCACATCTTTACAATGGGAAACCCCATCAGGTTGTGGATCAAACAATTCCCATAACACATTGTTTACAAACCTGATATTTTGTTTAATTTCATTACATGTGTGCCCTACTATAAATCTTTCAGATACTAATGCTATCATCATTTACTCTTACTCTATGGCCTCAGGAACTCGCCCAAATTAGGTCACTTATCCCTATCTTGAGTGAGTTCTATCCAGTCCATCTCATTACACCCTATCTCTGCGAATAGGTCTTCCCAATGTAATGTGATGTTTATTGCAACAAGACACCAACAACTACACACAACAAAGAAAGACATGTAATGCTTAAGTAACGCATATTCAATAAACATCATGTGACCACGTTTTAATTACTTTTCATGAAGCTATCATTTTTTTAACATTTTATAAAATATACTCATTTTTCTTTAGATTATGAATAATTATAGGTGTGGAATTAATTGAACCATATGTTGTTCTAACGTGAAACATCAGTTTAAAATAAAATAATAAGAATATATTAGAGATTTGATTCCATATATTTTATTTGGCTTTGTATTAAGCCAATACATTGCTTTATGCAAAAACTTCATCAAATCCAAAAGTCTGTATTATCTTATAGAAAAGACCCATAGAGTGCTTTAGGGTTCAGGACCAAGGTCAATATGGATAAAAAGTATGAAGAAAAATAACTGTCTTAAGAGTCACTCACCAGTGACAATTTAGTATAATTTAAAATTAAAACTAATAACTGGTTACTTTTAGAATAACACATACTGAAGCGCTGGTAGCCATCTTCTATTTAATGTACATTTGTCTTAGTATAAATGTAAAGATAGTATGGCCGAGTTTGAAAACATTTCTGTGGACACAACATAAGCAAAGGGTTTGTTAAAACCAAAACATTAATATGTTCATAAAACATAGCTAAACTAATTCTCCAGGTAGTGTAGGCTAAAAACAGTGAAAGCTCCTCAACACTACTAAAACAAATACATAAAAACAATCTAACGGCCTTCAATATTTTATAAGAACTCAAATAACGTTCCATATAGGAACATTTTAAATATGGATATATTTAGCATACAGCCTAGGACTTTAAAATAATTCAGTTGTTAAACTGATTAGTTCCATATAATGCCCATGATTACCAAATTAAAGCTAGTCAAGTCTAACCTAGTAAACTACACAATATGACTCATATAACAAGTACTGGCATTTTGTCTTTGGTTCACAGAAACAATTACTATCACTAATAAAGAAAATGTGGTTCCCAATAGGATTCAACTTTTAAATATTTTACAAACAAAATTTAAAGTGATGTCTAGATGACCCATAAGTTATCTAGCAGATTGCGGTGTTTGACTGGACATCACATATTGAAGAGCTATTGGGAACCACAAGGACATAGTATTACATATTAAGGTACTCTTTCAAGAGCTGGGATCGCTCATAAAATAACAAACAATATTTTCACCGGTGTAAAACACAAACACACAACACCCACCTAAATATTTCTTAAAGACAATATTCCACAAACTTAAACCCTTCAAAAGTGACCACACTATAAACCCTAGTAAAAACAAAACATAATAATATGACAATGACATCAGCGAAACTTACGATCCAAACAATTTTTCGCTGGTTCACTGAGTTTTGTAAGTTTTCTAGTTAATCTTAAATATGACGAGTTCCATAAAACCCTTTCCATGATTTGACATCTCATCGCTATAAGATATTGTAATGCCATCTATCAATGAACCAATGTACTTCTAATTTCATATTCAAGCTGATAGATGGAGCCACCAGTTCAATACTATGATCCATCAATAAAGTAATAAATGAGTAGCAGAACTATTTGTTGGATAAAGTATATGGATAGAAAAACGCCTGCCAAGCCTATGTACGTACACCAGGAAAGAAAATGTCAACAAAGATCACAAGAAAATACAATTTTGAATCTTTAAATAAATTAATTAAATGAAAACCAATCTAGATTAAAACTACCCTGATATGCCAGGAAAACTTTAAAACCTGTAATAATTTAGAAATAAAGAAATTAAATCCCTTTTATATTCTTAATTCATATGGTTTAATTGACTAAATAAATGTACCAGTCAATTAATTGCTGTTCTACCAAAGTACGTTCCTTATATTATAATTCTCATGTTTCTCCTTACTAAAAGTAAAGTGAATATAACTAAAATATTACATAAGAATTTATCAAAATTTTTAAAGCTATATTAAAACTAGCTTTTAAAAATGGTTGCCACATTCTGTTGGTGATTCAATGAATCTCTGAGCTATTACCAGTTGGTGTGAAATCATCAAACCACACAAATATCTATTTTGATCCATGGTCTAGGTTGTCATTTTTCAAATGTAATTTAATTAAAGCATGATCTTAACACAGGGCTATATATGAAACATAATTATTTTCACCTAATTAACTCTTAAAAGCTTGGTGTCATTTGAAAATTATAATCGTAGAAGCTCCCTTCTTACATCTTGTTTGGAGCCAAATATGTTTTATTTTTACTTAATTTTACTTTAGACGAAATTTTTTCTAAATAATATATACTTAAAATGACCAACAAATCAATAATTAATAAAATGTATATTTAAATTATAATTTATTTTTTAAATCATATGCGATTGTTTGGACCGAAAGTTCCTAAACACGTCACAGACATTACATCAAATTTATAATTTCAGTGTAAAAACATAGAATTTTATTTAGTTTTTTTAAAAATGAAATCAGACAAATTTAAATTTTATGCAACAAAATGTGATGAAATGGTATGATGCAACCACCATTTTATTACTTGCTAAATCTTATTACTATTATTATAACTAACATGCAAACGATCAAAAGGAGCAAAATTAGACTGCACACTAATAATATTTAGCAGACAAAATAAAACACACAAACAGCCCATGATTATAACACTAGCATGTGATAAGAAAACAGAAGTGATATTACAGATTTAATAATAAAAAAGACACAATGAATAATGAGCTATGTAACAATTTTATACAGCCCTTACTCGTATCAATAGCAGATTCTTGTCAGCTGTCACATACTAGTCAAGCACACTTTTAACAACATTTTTGTAGACGAAAATTAAATTTACAGAACATATTTCGACATATAGCTTCATTAAAATAAAAAATATTTAACAGCCACATTGGTTTAAACTCCCAATTTTAGTTCAAACTCAAGAGTCAACCAAAGATTGAATAAATGTTTATATTTACAATAGGTGTATCCTTCAGCAAGATATTTGTGGGCGTTTTTACTTAATTCTTACCATTGGAAAAATTATTAAATTTGTCAGCGATGGAAGTATTCCTTGTAAGCATAGAACATGACAACATAACTAAAGGGAGGTAAGCAATTTTCTTTCTAATTAAATTAGTTTTTCTTTCTAGTAGCTAGGATTTCCCACAATGATAAGTCAAAAAAGAGAGGTAGTTGATAAATTAATGTGGTGCCACAGTGAAGCCTTTTTGCATGAAATTTTGTTCAATAATGTATTTAAAATGTTCAATATTTTTATATTCTTTATGGTTTTATTGAATATATATTATTTTTTCCACCAAATGTTGTGGTTTCCATGTATTTTGTTAAAAATGAACTCGGCTGTATGTGATGCAGAGCCTTTAGATCAATATTTTATTCATACATGCAACTTTCACTATATTATATATATTCTTTGTTAATTAAAAGTGAAGAGTTGCCCTCAATAAAGGTTAGACAAGGAATAACATGTTTTAAAGCGAGAACTGCCACACACTTGGGACAATATAAATTGAAGTGCTATTCAACTAGAAACAATATTATGATTTAGAATTATTATTATTATAATATGCTGCCCTGTACATTGTAAATTAAACATTTGGTCGAGGAATATTTTTTTAATAACTAAATATAAATGATAAGGATAAGGAGGATAATCCTTGATATCTGACTTCACTGTAACATGATGAATATTAAATAACTTCTTCACACTGACAGCCTATAATATAAATACAGAGTATTATAATATATTGATATGGTTGTATTGGCAACTCTGCAAAGTTTGTGTTATGTTGGCTATCTCTATATCATACTCCCTGTAACTTTATCTTACTGCTAGTAGTTAGTTGGTCTTTTTACTGGTCAGTTGTTTTCTGGCATACATTATATTAAATACACATGTTTACATGTCAATGCGTGTGTGATTTCATTTCATGGCCTATTAATCCTAATATAATACAGACTTAGAAACAAATTAACTAGATATGAATGATAGGTAATGGAAAAAATTGCATTAGAAATAGATCAAGTTACCATTTACAAATAGGACCAAAGTTTATCATTGAAATGAAGAGTTTACCTCAAATTTTGAACATTTCAATACAAATTTTGTTTCTATTATTATTATAGTAGGAATTATATTTGATTGTGTTGTGAAAATATGATTTTGCAATTTAGAGAAATAAATACCTTTTGTATTACCGCTTGGCTAAGGCTCTGCCTATTGGTTTTAGGGTTATGGTTGAATCATGGTGAAAATGAGGTGGTTCTTTCACCAAGTATTCCAACACACCTATTAGTGCAGTACCCTGTCGGTAGTGTTGGTGACATATTGTCAAGTTTATAGGACAGACCATTCACATTACAAATAATGACAAGTTTTTACAAATAAGTACTAGTGTGGGTTTATCTATATTTCCATTTTGGAACAACTTAGGGTAAGTTTTTGTTTTATTTTCCTAGTATTATAATACACAACCCACATGACCATTCATTCAACTAAATTATGAATGTGCTTTAAAAAAGCGTTAGAAATGTAATTAACCATGGGGTTGTGGAGCATTCTCAGGATTTCTTACACAGATTACATAAATATTATTCAACCCGCATGAAGCATGCTGGTCTAGTCTCGTTTGACAATGACAAATGCCACACAGGCGTAATGAGGGTGTATTTTCCCTATCACTTCGAGCAAATGCAGGTACATTTTCACTAAGTTATTCTTTCCATAAATACACAGTCAAATAGCTGGGGCGTGTAGTAAGACTCAATGCAAGCAAAAAACAAAAACCCAACATAATCAATGTCGACATTGCTTTACATTATTTACTGTAATATTACTGTAGAATGCGCGCGCGCACACACACACACACACACACACCAGGTGAGTAAAGGTCTGTTTTCAGCAGTGACATATCGTGCTTCAACCAATCCTAGGAAATACAATACCTATGACACTAGTTCTCAACTCAGTATGAGCCCTCTTAACTTCACAATCATTTTATATAAAATTAATTATTGTAAAATGGCTTGGAAATGTATAATAAGACAGCATAGAACAACAATAATAAATGATAATGAAGGAGGCCAAGCTGAAAGGATTGTTAGTCTAGGCCTAGATAGGGAATTAAATTTTGAAATATTTTCTGGGAGGGAACCACCCTAAATAGTTTCTTGAAACCTAATATTTTCTCAAATTTGATAGTACAGGGCCCTTGGAATGCTCTTTGGCTTGGGGGTCCAAGCCTCTCAAAATATTCTTTTTTTAAATTTCTACACCATTGGTCTGTGATGTAAACTCATAGGGTTCGTAAATTTTTTAGGAAATGTACTTGCATTTGTTAGAAGGGGGATTGGGAAATCATTTATTCATTTATAAAAAATCTCACCTTTCGTACACCCACTTGGACTTGTCTGTCATTGATGGAACAATTTAATAGAGTGCGCCCTGTCCACTGATGGGGGTAAGTCATTGTGATCCTTGTACTAAATATTACAATAACAATAACAGTTTTCATATGACTCCGTGTCGATGGCCTCATGGTCTAAGGTGTCACTATCGCATTAGACTAGACTGCCAATGACGGGAAGATTGGGTGAAATGGCTGTCACTCTCCCTTCATGCAAATGTGGGTACACTTCCACCTCCTCATCGCTAACACATTACAATATATGTATATCCAGTAAGTGTGATGCTAAAACAAACTATCCAACATGTTTATAATATCTCCTGTAATAATATAATTCATAGTTTATACATTTAATTACAAATAAAAACCATTAACTCTTTGATTTTTGTTTTTGGAATTACTTATATAATTTGATTGTCGGGTCCTAGGGTTGATTCCAGACTTGGTGAAATGTGCTCTTTCCTGTAGTGAGTGATGAATGTTGTGCTTGTTCTAGATTTAAGGTAGTTTGTGAGTCGTCCCAAGGAGAGGGATGATGAAAACAATTCTGGTGCATCCTGAACGTCAATAGAGTGCAATATCAAGTATAAAATCTTAGACCAACAATCTCAAAATATTTAGAAACATTGGTTAGATTTCACTTTTAATTGGCTTTCTTGGGCCAAGTCTAAAAAACTAAAATATCCGAGATGATACCTGTAAATGTATCAAATGTGCTTGTTATTAGCGGTCAACAGTTATCACTTAAAAATACTCAATAATTGTGTAACATGTCACCCACTATTAAATGAAGGGCTTATATTGGAGCACAAAGTCCAAAGGTTCCCAGTTCAATTCCCATGATCTGATAGTCATTGTTTATAAAATTGCTTGTACCTTAAACTTTAATAGCTGTACACTTACATAGATATATTAATTTTCAATGACACCTGTTACAATATATGAATATGTTGACAATAAATTAATTTCATAAACAATTTGTAATATATTTTGATTACACGGGAGGAATTGGCTCCACATGTATAATTATAATATAATATATTCATAATATATACAACATATTTAACTGTTTTGATTGTTTTTTAGCATTTGGGCCAAATAAAACTACGCTGTGGGTCATAGTGTGGAAATAATTCAACAACTGCTGATTGTTTATGTTACTAAAGTTTCAAATAAGTTAATTAAAAGATAAGTTTTAAAATAAATTAATCTTTGTAGTATCAAAAAGATTCAAAGCTTTAAGACATTTTGAACTCATTAAGGCCCTTTTCCCCTCTCATTAGATTATTTAATGGTTTATCTCAAATGGACTAGAAAACAAGAGCTATAAATGAATTTGTTCACACTAACAGATAAACCAGGTTCTTTCCTTTGGTGCTATTTTGCTGCCAATAAAATATTCATTATTGTCCAGTGAGTTGATTGCTAACAAAACATCTCTCTGGTTTGACTTGACACCAATAGATCACAGAATATACAAACTAGATATTGTTCACTATGCTATTAAAATGTTATAAGTCATTTTGTCAGCTGACCAAAACTTATTATAAATATTCTTTAATATAATTATTAGGGTTTAAGTTTAGGATATTAGGTTATAATTGAGAACATGAAATTATTTAAAACATAACTTTAACAAAAGGTAGTTACAAATGTTCAACTTATAATTCACATTTAAATATCAAAAACGACAGTGAAATAAACAAATTGTAATACAAAGAAAAGAATTTTGGAGAAAGTCTACTCAAATTTAATGAATGGACTAGTTGGTTCTAGGCAGTGTACTTTAACAGATTTTTTTAAACTTAAATTTATATAAACTGGGCATATTTGAAGAACTTATATTCAAAGTAAATGAATGGATCTTTATAGAAGCGAGATTATCATTCAAATAGATCTAATAGTCTCGTTAGAGGGAGCTGGAGGCATTTTACTAAAGTGACCCAACCACAGGCTGCAAACAGTTCATGATGATGATGATAGGAATTTTTTGTTAAGTGATTAGAAAGAAATCGCCTCGGAAACCTATCGACTATTGTAATAAAAATGTTGAGGAACCAATTTTACAATTAAAAACTATGTCACATATAAAATAGGACCAAACACTTTCCACTGCAATCGGGAAGAGACCGTGAGAATGTTGTTATAACAAATATGGTTAGCAATCATAAAATAAATGCACTAATAGAATCAGACTATGTTAAATTTGTCAAATCGAGCAAAGGCACTAATTTCCAATTGAAAACATTAAGTTAGAATGTTGTAATTATGGCAAATGAGAGGTGGTTTGAGGGTTACATCCCCTTGGAAGTATTGCTAATAATGCTTTTACTTCAAGAGGGATTTGATGCCGAGCATTCCAAGACATCTCTTATTGTATATGATAGAACATCCCTGAATATTGTGTAAATACATCAAGAATATAGATCCTGTATCATATCTACAATATAATTGACTGGATTGCTCTTCCTAAAATTCACCCTCCCTCTCCCCAAGCTTGTTCTTAGCTTAGCTCAAAAACAGTTATTAAACGTGTAGCACTAGAATATATCTGACTTCCCCAGTGGAATGTTATTTTCCATATCAGAGTATGTACAATATCACAAGGGCAGCATTTTACAAACATTTTACTATCCTCCTTTGTTCCAAGATAAAAAATGAATTTGTTGAATTAGGTTAAACTATTGTAAGTGTGAGTGGCAGCTCTAACAACACATGACATATCTGTAAGAATAAATAATCTGTCTATAGCTACAAAACTTGTCAACACACGGACGGCTATTTTCCTGCCCGAGATTACCAAGGTTAGCCACAGCAGTACACTCACTCCTGTGGAATGTGTATCATTCACTCTATTACAAAATTGCTAGCTAAGTATAGATTTTTTCCCTTAAGTGTCCTTTCCTGCAGAAAATTGAGATTTTACTGTATAGTTAATTTTAAGATTTATTCAAATTTGTACAAGGATGTGGTACACTTGACTAAATATTCTCAGTCTCTTAAGTTCCCCTTCCTACTCAACCTTTACGAAGGCACTTTAGTTTCAGAGTTTGTTCCAACAAAGACATGCAGTTTATAAGTCACTTACATTTAATTAAATCTGCTAAGACTGGCCACAAAATATAATAAATTATATGTATAGATAATATTTAAACAAACATGTTTTAAGTAGGCTATTGAATAGTAATAATGCCCATGATATGACTACGTAGCCTCCACTCCCAATCATCAGGAATAAGACCTCGCTTTGTTGTGTTACACAAGATTGTAGCTGTCGTATATTTTTGTAAGGAACATTTAAACGAAGACTGTTCAATAAAGATTTTTTTAAATAATTAACCATACTGCTTACTCTTCCTAGCGTAGTAATATAATTTAAGAGAGAACCACAAAGTTGACTCGTGAACAAAGTGTGACCTCAGCGTCAGTCAAGTTTATGTATGTTAAACAAAATATGTGAAACAAGAAAAACAAAACGTTGCGCTCCAATCTTGTTATTGATTCAAGAAAACAATAGATTAAATGTTAAAAGGGACTTAAGGTGAATCAATGCTTTTGTGGTTTAAAATGTTTAGGGATGTACACGATTCGATTCGGACCCATAAAGTAAGCCAATGTTCAGTTTGTGAGAATAACATTTCTAGTAGGAATGGGAAACACAAATCTACTTGTGTGATTGGGAGAGTAACAAAATCACACAAAAGGACCACATTGTTTGATATTATTAATTTACTTAAAAAGTTTTAATTTTTTATGAAATAATAGATATAATAAGCTAAATAGCATTTGTCAGTGGCACCTACTTACAGATTTTTTTTAAATTTAATTTGAAATACTTTCATTTTAACTTAAATTGTAGATTTTTAAAGATTTGACCCATCTCTAATTTCTCATCATCAAGTAAAGTTATAAAGTCATCGGGATACCTGGTGACCTAGGGGTAAGGTATCGGACTTCTGTGCTGAGGGTCCGAGGTTCAATCCTTGGTCCTGGCACAGATTTATCTGATTACCAAACCCTTCCTTCACCTCTGACAAGACATCTTGTGAATGTGTGGAATGCCAGGCCTCCACCGTGGTTCGGATTCCACGTTAAACTGTAGGTCCTTCATTTCATCTCACAATCACCCTACCATTAAACATTAGCGTAAGTGCGTACAATTCGAACGGGTAGTAAGACGCGGTGCTAACAATAATATAAAGTCATCAGAGGTATCGCTCATCAAAAATGGTTTCCATCATGTTCTAAACAATAGCATTTTATCATCTGGGGACTACTTTGAAAAGTACGTTCAAAGTTTGGATGATTGAAAAAGATATGTTGTGAAAATCAAAGTATGATAATTATTTAATGAACAGCCCTCGTAATATTTTAAAACAAATTTATTTCAGTTTTAAAAATCGCTGCCAATTTGGTTAAAAACGAGAACATTTTTTAAATATTATACTCTTATGTGCTTTGAGAGTGGAAGTCTACTAATTTGGTAACACAGTGTGTAAACAGTAGAGCTTAGGGACTAATACACTACTATTATGTACACAACAAAACCACTAAAAATATGGTAACATTAACAAATTCCTCAACCCAAAAAATCAAATAGGAAGATCATCCTGTAAGAAAGCTATTTATTGGATATTTCCTCATCCATCATCCATGTTCTCTTGAGCTATTTTACACAAGGGCCTGAGTAGAAGTGTGATACAACACCTTGTCCCCATTTGGTGTCGATATCATGAAATGGGTGATGGTACGCTCCATCTGCTCCACATTTGGGTGTTTTTTTTCCTTTTTATCAGAGTACAATATCTTGATATTTTAATCACACAAGTATACGGAGAATTTAGTGGCATCTAGATTTATGAATTTTGTAAACTTTTAATAAATATTACATTTAAATAAAACTCATCAACAACTAGCCAGAATCTCATTTGAATGTACATATTAACACTCATGTGTTAATTACTCATGATCCTAAGTTATAATGGCTAGAACATCATCAAATCTCTATTAATGATCATTTAAACAAGATTATAGTTTAATTTACCTGTAATAATTAAAATTTAAATTCATTAATTCATGAAAGGTTAGGTTGGGAAAGTATCATAATAATGAATATATAAGCTATGCTGGCTTATAATTTCCATGAAATTATCTTTGATTGGTTTTATAGTTCAGTTGTAATGAACACTTTCAAATTTTTACTTCATGTTATATTGTTAGAAGATATTCAAGGAGTGTTTCAACAAGATAAACAGAATATAGTAAAACATTTGCCGGAGTTGTGTTAGCTACAAAATAAAGCCAAAAGTGGTTATTGCAAACAGTCCATGCAACTTTGTAAAGACGAGAAATTTAGTTTTAGTCTAAGGTGCACAACCTGTTTTAGAACCGAGTCATTAATTAAATAAAATTTTCCAGAACGTACATATTCCTTTATGTCTAATTATTATAATATCAAGGTTTTGGGCTTGCTAAGTATCTAGTTGTTCAGTGAGTAAATTATTTAATATGTGTAGAGCGTATTTTGCACAATTTTTCAGATTTTTCAACAACATCATGACATTTGTTCTTGGAAGTTGTTGCAAAATACTGAATATTTTGTTTTTGTTGGACAGGGTGGACTGGTAGGTTCCGAGCGGCGCGAGACTATAAACATGTCTCCATTTATATTTTTACTATTAGTAAAATAATCCTGAGTCTATCTAAGCTACTTTATAGATGATTATGTCGCTGTTCAGTCCACTTAAAACTTATATTAAAGTTTAGAATTGATCCTCCATTGCTTCTTGAGTATATTACAAAGCTAGTAACAGTCTGCATTCACTAAACAAACGTTCCTTCTACGTTTGGCCCACCAACAAACAAAAACGGGACCGTGTTACATTTAGTGCCATCGAATATCTTTCCAATAAAGTAATATGGTAACCCTCAGATTTACTCCCTGGAACTTTTGATTAGAATTTAATAAAAACAATCACTTAGAATGGAATCAATGTCCTTATTTTAGTTTAAAGAAGTTGCAGCAGCCCAAGTCAAACCAATCCACTGTTGGAATATCTTCCAGTGTCTTAGTCCACCCCTGTTGGTGGATTGTCATACAAATAGTTTATTACCAGAAGAAAAAAGACTGCTTGGAAAGTTATTTCCCTCTAAGAACTTGGAGACGCATCATTATGTCAGACAGCGAACAAACTTTGTTGATCCGACTAAGGGAATGTGTACAAATGACAGGTAAGGTTATTGGTATGGACTTAGATGCTTAGCGTTATAGGATCCAGATTGATGTTTGAACACATTGATAGGCTTGTGTGGACAGACATACATGGGAAATATCATGGTCCCGCTTTCAATGCCTCTTAGATGAGGGAATCCTTTCTTAGATAATTTATTATTTCAATAAATAATTATTTGTTTTATTTGATTCTCCGTATTTTTCTTTTTGCAAAAATGTTTGACAAATAACAATATTTTGTGGAAAAAAACCCCTCAAATGGGACAAATGAAATGAAATGTTCCGGAGGTAAGACACTATAAAAGGTTAAAGAACATGGATGATTTTCCCACTAAGCAGTAACATCAAGGCTGCATCAGACCATTACCTGGCTCCACCAAAATATTCCCAGGGGACAAAGTCTTGTTCTTCTTAAGTGAGCGAGGGGATATTCCCTCCCCAGGGTGTCTGTATGAGACATGTTTGCGCAGAGCATCTCGGGAACGAGACACGTGGCTACATACACGGCATGCGTAGTTCAGGTTCTGGTGGGTCTCCATATGAACACGCAAGTTGTATTGGTTGGACAGCTGTTTGCCACACACGAGACAGGTAGCAAACAGTTTGCTAGTGGTGTTCCTGGTCGGGCTGAGTTTAAAGTTGGTCAGGTGTTCGGTGGGCATTCTCTCCATAGCTTCCAGGCCGCAAAGACCTCCCAGAGAGTCCTCAGAGGACGGGGACAACTCCCCTTAAAACAATACACACATTAGCTTCACAAATAACTAACTTGTTTGAGCAACCTCATTTCTAGCTTTATAATTGTTAATTAACTTACAACTTTATTTGTACTTTTCAGATGTGATCAATTCGGTACTCAAGTGTTCAGGGCTGGAAGATTTTAAATGAAACGCTCGGTATTTTACCAGTTATTTTTAAAAGGTGTTTATAATATTTACATATATTTCTTACTTAATGCTGTGGGTGTTGCTGTTCTGATCAAAAAATAGTGAAAGTCACAGGTTAGTCATATTCGATTAAATGTGTTGTGAATCAGGGCTGCCGTTTTCATGGATTTTATTAGTTTTTACAAGTTTTAACATTTTAAAACGAATCACAGGATATTTTTTAGTGATTTCACAGATATTTTAGTTTTTTTTAAGGTTAACTTTAAAACCACTATTTTTACTTTTAACTATTGCAATATGGTTCTTAAAATATTGATTCCAGCTTTTAAAAGTTAACATGCCCAGTCCAAATAAACAATGTTTGGTTCAGGCAGGTATAATAATTTATAATATATGGATTTGGCTTTAAGCAAGAAAAATATCTGAACCTTGTTAGGTTCAAACAAAATAACTAGAAAATTGATGTCAAGTCAAGCTTATCAAATTATATAAATTAGTTTGACTATCAATTGTTTCAATACTGGTACGGTTAAGATTTGAAGGGCATTATAATGAAATACCGAGTTTGACATTCTTAAGCTTAAAACGGTTTGCGCACATTTTATTTTCGTTCGTTTGTTCGCATATTATAAAATGTTAAATTGATAATTACAGAAGATGAACAAAAAACATAAATCTTCACCAGAGAGGCGTTATATGTACACTGAAAGGGAAAATGAATTAAAATGGCTTGAGAGAGGAAAATAACCCCACGGCCAAGTGCATGATTTGTAATTCTGATACGAACATTGCCAACAGACATCACGACTAACACAAAAGGAACCAGAGCCGTATTGAGTAAAATTTTTCATTTGCAAATTTTGTAACCAAACAAAATAATAGTGTCATTGATGCTGAACCACTAGGATAAAAACTTTTGTGTGAAAATAACTTACCAATCAAATTAAGTGATAATTTTACCAAGTTAGTCCCTAAAATATTTCTGGACAAACTAGGCAAATGGTTATTATAGCTTGTAGTTTTATCAACGAGAATGTAAAAAACTAATTGGTACAAGGTGGTCGCATTTGGAGGTAAAGCCACTGGATAAAATCTTTTCAACATAGTAAACAGCACATTAGAAGAGGACCACTGCTTGAGTATGTTATCATACGGGGAGTTTAGTTCTGTTTTATCCAGAGTCAGAAAATAACATTGCACTTGCCATGTTGCTGCATCCCATGCCTGGCACATGCAAACAACTTAAAAGAGATGTTTACATGTCTTTCCAAACATCTGGAAAATGATAGGGATACATTTAAAGAAATAAAAACTATGCTTGGAGATGAGAACCACAAGATCTTGAGGCTATTTTTACCAGGTGGTTGGCCATGTTACAGGGGGAACGGAAGGGTATCCTTTCTGATAGTTTTGTAATAAACTGCTTTTGTGAAAATCCTTAATATCATAAACATAATATAGCTATACTCATTTGAAATCAAAATAAAGTTTCTTACAAGACAACTTTTCAATGTTTTCATTAAGAGGTATGAAAGTTATTCAATTGGTTCCAAATCCCATGTAAGATTTTGCAAGTGATGTTCACCACAATTATTACAACCACAATAAAATTACTGTATTTCCCACACTAAGCTAAACAGAATCAAGCCTACTCTATAAAAAAACTTTTAAAAATAGGGCCTAGGCCTATATCATTCATTACATCACCGGGAATATTTTGTGCCAAGTGAAGGGTTTTACCTGATCAGGATATAAATGGGGGGAGGGAAGGGGGAGTAGCTGGGCTTACAAAAAAAGATGGAAAGATAGATAATGCCAAAAAGGGGTTGAGGAGGAGAGGGAGAGGTGGTTCGTATAACAGTATTCTTGAAACCAGCCCGAAATTATGGATTTAAAATTACCCGTTCCCAATCTCACCCAAAATAGTAGAGCTCTCTATCTTGAACTGAATCAAAAAGTCAACGTCTCAAACCCCTTAGTAATAATAATAGTAAATATAAGTTTGTGGTTTTGTTTATGTTAATTTAATATTAATAAGAGCGTGAATAATCAATTATAAACCTTTTTAAAGCATTTACTTTTAAATATTAACAACTGTTTGTACCAGCTAAGCTAATATGGCCACACACACACACACACACACACACACACACACAC
>CABFVZ010001468.1:114122-132067 GCA_902151445.1 Timema monikensis
CACACACACACACACACACACACACAGGAAGTTTTATTGTCCTAGCTACAACCAGATTTACCATGACTACTATCGGTGTTCGAAACTCACCGGATGCTTCGAGATCATTTTGCCTAAATTATTTTCTACTTTATCTATTACACGCAAATGTAGATACACTTTCTCTAAATTCTACCTCTCATACAATTCCTAAAGTGTGAACACGAAGTTAGTCCATAAGGATATTGAGACGTGAAGAATTGAAAAAGCAGTAGAAATTTTAATCAAGACCTCTATAAATGTCTTAAAAAAAACAACTTTTGATTTAATTTGTGGAAATAATTCTTTCTTTCTCGCACCGGTCAGGTAGAAAAAGTATTACTATCTTTAAAAAAAACTTAAAATTTTGATAAATATCGACGTTTCATGACCCCCTGAAACCGAAAAAGTGATTTTTGCGATGCCGCCGAATATAATTCCAGTCGATACAATTCAGGATTTTCACAAAAGCCGTTTATTACAAAACTATTGGAATGGATACCATTCAGGTGTGTTGAACACCACCTGGAGCAGTGACCTGGACTGAGTGAGTATTGCAACTCTAAAATGGATAAGAAAGAGCCCAACATATTAAAGACATCCTAAATTCTGACACTGCAAAATAGTATTTCTATTTTCTCAAAACAGTTTTACCATGATTCACTCAATTTAATGTGTTATATCAGCAGGAAAGAGGATTTATTCATATACTTTATTCACTTCTCCGCGAATTCATGGCAGGCTTTGTTTTCTGTTCTTCAAACTTGTGACATATCATCTATTGGCTATGAAACCCCTGAACACTAACTTATGGAAACAAGCAGTCAAAATATCGACAAAAAGGATTTCTTTCATCATATTTGAACGTTTTATGAGATGGGAACAAAAGAATGATATCATCTCTTGCCTCTTGATGATGCAGTTTTAAAAAACTGACAAATCACTTTCCAAATGTAATTCATGATAGTGATAGAGACAGTGTTAATGCAGAGTTCTTTGTCTATACTCTGTGGGATCTAACCAACTCCTTGAACATTACCAGTTCTAACAGTATTGAAACATATTGGTGCAACATGAGGATAATGGCAGTAACACAGGGGTGGAAAGATTTAAACTGCCAATAGGCCTTCACTAGAATCATCAATGCTGAATACTTTGTTGCACTGTTCATGACCGAGTTTAAACCAATGTATGAATTGCGGAGGAAGGCATGAAGACTTAAGAAATAGGAAGAATAAGAAATATTGCAGTTATGAAGCAAGTTATTTTTTACTAACATAGTGTAAACATTAATTTTAATCTTTTATGTTTTTTTTAATGCCGTGAACAAGATTTTCTTCTAAAATACCTACATAGCCAACCTTTGAAAATCCAATCTGTGTTTTTGATATGCGATATCTTTCCTCTATGGGGTCAGTACAGAGTCAAGGTTAGGTTAGATTAATTTTAATAAATATAACTAACCCACAGTTGTACAAAATGTGAAGATAATAGAATATGCATATTTAGGAAAGAAATCATGTTTTTATGAGTTTTTACATACCCTAGAAACATTGAATTAATATGTTATAGGATTTTACAGGCTACTTTTCATGACAAGAAAAGGACCTATAAATAAAATACTTTTTCGGCAGCCCTTATGTATATAATTTGTGATTCGTCATGTGTAAAGTTAAGCTACAGTTTTAAATTATAGAGCCTTTCTTGTAATTTCTTATCTAACCTCTGAGTTGTAATATGAATGGTGGTATTAGAGACTTTGAACTAGGACTATTTATTACCAATGGTGTAGCACTTCTACAAATTAAAAATCCAAATCTAGCAAAATAAAAGCCAACACAAATACATTTAAATAGATTTCCATCAAATTTAGTAAATATGTAGCTGAAAAAAATGGATATATTTTTGAAATTTTTAAAAAGTTATGAAGTGATTACTTTACAATAATTTAAAACGATTAAATTCATTTTTAATATTAAGCAAGAGCAGCACTGTGCAAACTATGGTCTACCACATATTTTTATGTGGCCCACCAAGATATCTATCCGGAAAAAAAAATCATTCTAGAAACAAAAGTATCCTGCCAGACAAAATATATATTTCATGTTCGTATTCTATTTCATGAGAACAAAGCGTTGGCAGCCCTGATCGCTCCGAGAAAAAAATGTATATGCCCAAACATGGTAACATGCTTTAATACATTCCAATTAAAACTACATTTGTTTTCACAACACTTATAGATCAATCATTTTCCAACCATGCAAACACTGACGATACCAGAAAATAAATTTGAAGAATATGCTAAAATCACAACGCATTGAACAATTATTTTCTCACAGGTTTGCATTCTTTCGCAAAATTGAAAAAGGTTTGTCGAAAGTTCGCGATCCATTTTTAGTTGACATTGATAATGCACTGAATAAATTTCAACTTGAGAGGATAGACCTTCAGGGTAATCCTGGCTTAATAAAACCACACGATCATGAGGAATTTGTAAATTCTACAATTCTCTTGATTCTGATAAATTTGAAAACATTCAAGATTTTGCCCAGAAAATGTTGGTCATTTTTGGATCAAACTTTATATGTGAACAAACATTTTTTATGATGAATCTCAATAAAAACTCCTTACGATCAAGCATTTCTAATGCACATTTGCAAGCAGTTTTAAGAATTTTGATGACTAAATTTACACCTGACATCAAAGAAATGATCAAAGATATGAAAAAGTTGCAGTCATCTCAATAAGTCTTGTTCTATAGAAGAATTATTATTTATTTTTAAACTATTTTAGCGTGTCTATATAATTTTCTATTTTTATATAATAAATTACATATACCAAAATATCATATTTTATTTGGCGGCCTGTTATAATATTAAAATTCTCAATGTGGCCCCACTGTCAAAATATTTGCCCACGCCTGAGCTAAAATATACATAATGTATTTTTGAAACAAGCCAAATATAAGTAAAGAATTGAGATCATAAAAATTATATTATAAAAATTATATTATAACAATTATTAATACTTTAAGAATCAAATAGACGAAGCTATTATTTATGCTTTTAGAGAGAAATTCTCCATCTAGATATCATATTCTGAAAATTGACACCTGGACACGGGAATCGAACCCGGGACCTTCGGCTTAGTACACCAATGTTCTTACCACTGAGCTATCCAGGATTCGTCCCATGCCCAGGGTCAGTCTCCACTCATATTTTGAGGCAGAGTCTATGATGAACGTGTGGAAATTGTTGGCTTTATTCACGAGCTATCAGACAACGCAGCCACCTTCGACTCGGTAGTTGGCTTATTGCTGCCACTTGTACAATTATTATAGATGGAGAATTCCTCTCTAAAAGCATACATGATAGCTTCGGCTATTTGATTCTTAAATATGCAACCCCTTACAATAATAATAATTGTACAAGTGGCAGCAATAAGCCAACTACCGAGTCGAAGGTGGCTGCGTTGTCTGATAGCTCGTGAATAAAGCCAACAATTTCCACACGTTCATCATAGACTCTGCCTCAAAATATGAGTGGAGAATGACCCTGGGCATGGGACGAATCCTGGATAGCTCAGTGGTAAGAACATTGGTGTACTAAGCCGAAGGTCCCGGGTTAGAATCTTGTGTCCAGGTGTCATTTTTCAAATCATATAAAATAAATTGTGAATGCATCCACATGAATAAGCTTAATATTGGTGTTTTTAGCCCACCTTGTCTGACTTTACTCTCCACACTTTCAATATCTGTTTTTAGAGTCCCTCCGTCCTCTGTTTTGATCACCACTTGCTCCTCCCCTCTCTCAAGGTCTTCAGTGCTGACATCTGTCTGCTGACTCCCAAACACACCTGACACAGTCAAACAAAAATTAAATTGTATGCTTTTAAAAACAGACACTGGCTTACAATTTAAACTTTGATTAGCTTCCTAGGCCCTGAAATGTGTATGTATATTAAAATGTGTTAACAACCCCATAACACCATTTAAATAAATGCGTAAAGTTATTCTCTATAAAAAGAATGTTTCTGTACCTTTGTATGTTCATTTGTAACGAGAAAATCAACGAATCAATTTGGATGTGGTATTCTGTATGTTATGTAGAATTATAGCTATTTTCAAACATACTGCCTTAAATCATGTGTTCAACGGTGTATTCTCCTTTTGAATGTGGAATTAATTGTTTTATGACTAGCTTGCTCGCCAAATAGAATGAAAATACAAAGAGTAATTACAGAATATATTTAATTTTTAAGGTCATTTGAAAATATACATTTTATTGCACAATTTTAACAAGTGTATTGATTCAATTATTTCAAATCATCACAGTCAGCGAGTTATAAGGGGTAAAGCGTGCTGTAGCCATTAGTAGGCTTGAACTAATGCACTAAAGAAATTAAGTCACTCCAGGAAGGGATTAAAGTCACATTTAAGAGCTTAAGAGTGTTCAACTTGCATAATTTATAATCATATATAAATACTGCTCTTCTTTTCCATAAACACGTTCCATTAACCCTCCAAATAACTTTGTTCCCTCTTTATGACTGTCCTCGTATCAAGATCCATACGTCACCACACTCCACACAACCTCTTTATTCCATGTCTCGTGCCTTCATCAACTTTCCAGCGTATATTGACATATAAAACTCCTATTCCATTCTCACTCCAATACTGTGATTCTATCACACTTTGTAGTACACAGTGTCTTTATTTAGAATTTATTAGTTTCTTTGATCCAACTCTACCGGTTAATTTTATTAACGTGTCTGAATTGATAATTGGAAAAATAAATTTTAAATATCTATTTAATAAAATTGGGTGTTTTGACTGTACCATTTGTAAAAACAACATTGTCTAGCAGAACTGGGAGGGCAGGTCTAATGATACACCCAGGAAAAGTGTATGCCACATTCTTTAATTGGTCGGTGTTCTGGAACAGGCTTGGACATTGCTACTTTCTATCTCTTCTTAGATACCCTATATTAAAACCTTGACAAAGTCCCTAACAAAATATTATAATATCATCAAATTTTAGTAATTCTCTTTGTCAAATGACATTAAATCTAAGAATAAATCATATTACAGTTTTGCTGGTTGTTTCATAGTTATTAAAAAAGAGTCTCTGTACATTTTTAATTTCGTTAATAGCTATAGAACTACAAAATAGATTTGGATGGGGATTTTTTTTTAACATGTAGAATTTATTTGAAAATATAATATCAAGTCATTTATCAACAATCTATGTTTTGATATGGCTGAGCAGTGACGTGACAACTGATTGTTTTATATGGCTGAGCAGTGACGTGACAACTGATTGTTTTGATATGGCTGAGCAGTGACGTGACAACTGATTGTTTTATATGGCTGAGCAGTGACGTGACAACTGATTGTTTTATATGGCCGAGCAGTGACGTGACAACTGATTGTTGTATATGGCTGAGCAGTGACATGACAACCGATTGTTTTGATATGGCTGAGCAGTGACGTGACAACCGATTGTTTTGATATGGCTGAGCAGTGATGTGACAACTGATTGTTTTATATGGCTGAGCAGTGATGTGACAACTGATTGTTTTATATGGCTGAGCAGTGATGTGACAACTGATTGTTTTATATGGCTGAGCAGTGATGTGACAACTGATTGTTTTATATGGCTGAGCAGTGATGTGACAACTGATTGTTTTATATGGCTGAGCAGTGATGTGACAACTGATTGTTTTATATGGCTGAGCAGTGATGTGACAACTGATTGTTTTATATGGCTGAGCAGTGATGTGACAACTGATTGTTTTATATGGCTGAGCAGTGATGTGACAACTGATTGTTTTATATGGCTGAGCAGTGATGTGACAACTGATTGTTTTATATGGCTGAGCAGTGATGTGACAACTGATTGTTTTATATGGCTGAGCAGTGATGTGACAACTGATTGTTTTATATGGCTGAGCAGTGATGTGACAACTGATTGTTTTATATGGCTGAGCAGTGATGTGACAACTGATTGTTTTATATGGCTGAGCAGTGATGTGACAACTGATTGTTTTATATGGCTGAGCAGTGATGTGACAACTGATTGTTTTATATGGCCGAGCAGTGATGTGACAACTGATTGTTTTATATGGCTGAGCAGTGATGTGACAACTGATTGTTTTATATGGCTGAGCAGTGACGTGACAACTGATTGTTTTATATGGCTGAGCAGTGATGTGACAACTGATTGTTTTATATGGCTGAGCAGTGACGTGACAACCGATTGTTTGATATGGCTGAGCAGTGGTGACAACTGATTGTTTGATATGGCTGAGCAGTGACGTGACAACTGATTGTTTTGATATGGCTGAGCAGTGACGTGACAACCGATTGTTTTGATATGGCCGAGCAGTGACGTGACAACTGATTGTTGTATATGGCTGAGCAGTGACATGACAACCGATTGTTTTGATATGGCTGAGCAGTGACGTGACAACCGATTGTTTTGATATGGCCGAGCAGTGATGTGACAACTGATTGTTTTATATGGCTGAGCAGTGATGTGACAACTGATTGTTTTATATGGCTGAGCAGTGATATGACAACTGATTGTTTGATATGGCTGAGCAGTGACGTGACAACTGATTGTTTGATATGGCTGAGCAGTGACGTGACAACTGATTGTTTGATATGGCTGAGCAGTGACGTGACAACTGATTGTTTTATATGGCTGAGCAGTGACGTGACAACTGATTGTTTTATATGGTTGAGCAGTGACGTGACAACTGATTGTTGTATATGGCTGAGCAGTGATGTGACAATTGATTGTTTTATATGGCTGAGCAGTGATATGACAACTGATTGTTTTATATGGCTGAGCAGTGACATGACAACTGATTGTTTGATATGGCTGAGCAGTGACGTGACAACTGATTGTTTGATATGGCTGAGCAGTGACGTGACAACTGATTGTTTTATATGGCTGAGCAGTGACGTGACAACTGATTGTTTTATATGGCTGAGCAGTGACGTGACAACTGATTGTTTTTAACATATAGAGGGAGTTTCTATATCTATTTTTGTTCATTTATAAGTAGAAAACTAATAAATTTGTTTGTATAGGAACAGGAGAATAGGACTTTTTTTTTAAGAATATATATGGGGGATGAGTAGTGACATTAGATCCAATATGATTGATAGTTTTTCAAATATTCTGACAATGTTTTGTAAAAGCTAATGCCTCATATTTGGGCAATATTTGTAAGGTTCTGCGCTGGTTATTGTTCATCTTGTGGAGGTGAGTCTTATCATTTATATAATTTGTCACAAGTTTATTGGCTTTGCTGCAACACCCATCTTTACGTGGTTATGATGATATTCGGAATTTGGGATCTATCAAGTATTATTATTATTATTACTATGTAGAATTTAGATTTATCATCATTAATATTCTTAGAGACACTGTGAACTGTATACAAAGTCACTATTTCCATCTCAATATAGTTCTTGATTGATAATGTTGGAGTTCTTTACAATTCGACTGATGCTAATTTATATATAGCTTTACACATTTTACTGGATATATTTCTGAAAATAACAATACATTTCACTTCAAGAGATATATAGACCAAATGTTAATTTACTATCTTTAGTTTAACATTTTGCTTGATGTAAAATTAAAGTTCTTTTAGTATCATGGTTTTAAATACAATTATAGTTTTTCATGTATTTACACTCACATTTTAACACTCATCTTACGTCATCAAGAATTATTAACCAACAAATACCACAAATCCTTTACCTTAACATTTTTAGCAAGAAGTGGACAAGCTAAGTCAAGAAACCAGTGTATCTTGTCCAGTATTCCTTGTTTTTACATTTGTAGACCCCCAAAATCAACACCAATTCTTTCCGTTAGCCAACCAGTAATTACTGAGACGAGGGAAACAATATAAGAGGTGCAGCCTCCACCAAACAGATTCAACACAGAAATAAGAGCTAATAATAAACAAATCTTAACATATCAATTTTGGACTTAAATAAAATATGAGGATATGAGATCTGAATATAATTTATGTTAACAATATTAATTTCAAATAATAAAAGGGATGGGTAAATCTACATCATTTCAGCCTGTACCAAATGAACAATTATTCTTTAGGGTCATTCCGTGTCGTATCAACCAGGAGTTTGAACCTTCAGGTCTCAGGTTTGAATGGTTTTTTGTTTATTTATTGTAATTATGAAGTATATACAAAATACAAATTTTTAAAATTTTCACTATAGTAGTTTTTTTTAAATAGATTTCCAAAAATGGCAAAAAAAAGGCAAATTGAGGCTGAAGGTGTAAGAAGGGTACATTTACAGAAATGTTGTTTTGAGAAAAACAATGTCAAAGTATATGTTGTATTGCTATTGTCTATTTATGGACTAAACAAGAAGATACCTTTATATTCAATACATTCTGTGTAGTGAGAAAAGAAAGCAATACAAATTTGGAAGTGTCGCTAAGTAACTTGTTAAAATGATATGTTTTGGTCCCTTTATTCCATAGAACGAATTTTCATGATTTTATTTTCAAATCTATTATGCAAACTGGCAGCTATAGATAATTCTTAAAATATAATCAAACCTTATTGTTTTTTCTTTAGAGTAGAAACGTTAATTACAAAAATACAGCCTAAGTATTTGTCTCCTCCGAGTAGTGTTGAAATAAAGCCGCATGTCCAATTGGATGGGAGCCGGAGACACGTTACTATGCAGCAAAACATTCACAGCCATTTACACACTTTTCCGTTTCTGAAAGCCTCATTACTACTTGGCTACTGTGAGAAAGATACACCTGAAGAACGTTCGGCCCCTGTGTTCTTCATGAACATTGGTGTGACCTTCTTTAAACAGACCCATTGTTTCACCTTACTTTCCCGGCCCGTAAACCTTAAATATACAACAATACATTTCTGCAGCGTTAAGGTTTTCAGCTAACAAAGAATGGTATGACACTACGAGCCTCACAACTGGCAGGATTGTTTATGACAGCACTAATTTTAAAACCCTCTCACAGAACATCAGATGATGATAAAGGGACCAACAGATAGATAGCAGTGAGTCAATCTACTGCGCAGGCCTACAAGTTTATTTTGGCGGTCATATCTCAATGGACCTTACTTTTTGGACGTGCCTCGTATCTTTTTTCTATCAACTGTCTAATTCCAAATATTAAATCTATCATCAACCTCTTCTTTACATTATTTATTTTCCAAAAATATGAAGAATTAATATTGTGTCACAGTTTCATTAATTTCCAAATATATTGAGTTTCATTCCAATAATGTTATGGCGGCTGTAATAATAACCATGAACAATGCCTACAAAATATGAAATTGATCTTTTACACTATGTTTAAAAAACCTTTTAAAATCCATTATAGCTTTTCAAATACTTAAAGTAAAACACGAAAAATTGCCTTGATAGATTTTTTTTTTACTTTACATGGGTACATTATGTGAAAAGAATTATAAGAACAATTCAAATTTATTTTTGGAGAAAATAAAATTACACACACATTTACATTTGGTGGTAAAATGTAGGTTTTTCCTTTCACATTGATAAATTCCTGTCCTAGTCCTAAGTTATTAGCGAGCTGGTACTGAGTCAGACCATACGCTAGAAACAGTCATGGATGTATACATTTTATGTGTAGTGGTAATTTAATTTGGGGGGAGTGGGGGACCAGACAAAACCTCTACTGCTCATTCAATAGGTCAAGTAGAGTACAAAAACCATGATGGCCATCTCATAAAGGTAGCAATCAAATATGGCGGCCATTCAAAATGGCAGTAGACGTTGATTTTTGAATGCAACTTATTCGATTTGAACAATTATAAAAAGTTTATTAAAGCTTCTTTAATTTTCTTTACTTTTGTCGCTTAGTAAAATTGTCGATAAACCAATAAATCTCTTTGAAATTTAAATAAAATAAAAATTGTATCTGTATTGACTTAATAAATTAATGTTTTATTAAATAATGACCACATTTAACAAAAATCATCTTATTATATGAAATATGAAGTAAATTGTACCTTTTAATCTAAAACAAAAAGAACAGTCATATCTGATCATATGAATAAAAGATACGAATTAATTACCGTCAGAAAGATACACCTCTGAAGGTCACAACAGGGACATCAGGTAGCTACTCATTTAGTTTATACGCTACCAAAATTTATTTTACACTCTGTTCAATTATATTTGTTTAGTAGAATATCAGTTTGCGTGACTTTGGTTTCGTTTCAGGTATTTAACAGTGTGCATTAACAAATCTAAATGGTGAAAGTTACCAAAAAAACCCAAACTCGACCCGTTGAAATGCATTATATTTGGTTCAAATGAATCTAAAGATGATTTAGTCAAAGAGAAACAAGTCAAGGACCACATTATACAACGCTTAAAACATTAGAAAATGTCAAGTCACCCTAACCATAGAAGAAATGACATCTATGTGTTACCATATGGATTGTAGAGATTGTTTACTGATAAGAAAACACACAAGCTATCATGTGATCCCCCTGCTCTATGCTCAGACTCTGATGACTCAAGAGTTTGCTGAATGTTCTAAAAAAACCTCTTCCTGGACCAAAAAGTGTTAAAGAGGAAAGCAGAAAATACCACCATTATGCATATTTGTGATAAAGTGGGGAAATATAATAAGGGGTCAAAAGAAGGGAAAAGTTTATTGAAGCTGTAGTTCGTCGAGCCAATCGGACTCTCAGTAGTAAAGCCATTCAATTAATGGAGGACAAAATAACGGCTCTCATCGTGGGAGATATTGTAGCAGCCAAGGCTCATTACCAGGGACAAGCCAAACATAATTCTGAGGAACCTGGATCCATATTTTGAAGCAGGGGCAAGCTTTACCATCTTATACTATCAGATTCATTTGAAACATGTTTTGTGACTCAAGGAGAACTCCTTAGTAAAATTAAATCTTACTCAGCCAAAAATGGATTCGAAAAACCTACATAATCTACTAAAAGAAACTTGCACTACCACCTTGAGACCACGTCTGCATCATCTATGCATTTTATTAATGTAGCTGACAAAGTCTATATAGCTCTGGCAAATGACTTCATAAAAGTGAAAAATAAATTGGAGAACTACTAACAGTAGTTCTATGTTGATGAACAGGTCCAGGATATCAGTACGAGAATCCACCATCCCACATGAGCAGGAACGGCCACCAAATCTTGAATTATCGAGTATTAATGATCAAGATGGGCCTGACATTTTGAAAAAGCTTTTAGCCAAAATGATTGGTAATACCTAGTTACGTCAAGTTTTGATATGGTCTATCACACAAGATATTGTATACAGAATATATGATGGAAAGTTCATAAAGCCCCTAATCATTTACTCCTTCCATTAGCTGTTAAAACTCTTATTGAAATGTACACAGTTTGGTGTTATGAGAAGCAAGGAAACATATCCTCCTACTGATACTCATTTTGACAATATAGATATAAGGGAGGAGACACCACACCTAGTGGGGCAAGTACATCTCACCGAGTGAATGGAATAATAATTCAGCCAAGGACTCTCTATTGCAAACCAAACAGAAGTTACTGAAATTGCTAACAAAAAGGTCAGGAGAAGCCTCTCCCCTTCTACACGAGAACAGTAAAGAAAGGTCCTCTTCCTATAAAAGTCAAATCTTCCTAAAGAGTGTACACAATCATTTTTCAAAGCAAAAATGTCTAAATTCATATGGGTATTAACGAACGGATTGTTACACCAGACACACTAAACTACTTGCCGACAATTAATGCTCGATCTAAAGATGATTTCACCTGTGTTAAAACTTTTAAAAATAAGTGAAAGTATTCGAGCACATCTTGATTTGGACTACATTGTTGCTTTGTTGGATCAAGCAGTTTTTTTCAAGATCATGGGAGCTTTGTTATCACACCATAATGAACAATGGTGAATCTTTCCAATTATGGGGAACTTTCACATTATCATATGTAACTTATTATCAATTGGATGACTTTTTGCCGGTAATAGTTGATTAAGAGATTTAGCTGATGAATCTGGTGTCATAGCTGAGAGATCTGTTGACAAAATGTTGGAAGGGAAACAATATAACCATGCAATTAGATTTCACAAGCTATGTATGAAGAATGTTTGAGAGTAATTTGGTTTGGGTTCCTTGAATTCATTGATGGAAGTGACTTATTATTATTATTATTATTATTAGCACCGCGTCTTACTACCCATTCGGGTTATATGCACTTACGCTAATGTGTAATGTAGGGTGATTGTGAGATGAAATGAAGGACCTACAGTTTAACGTGGAATCCGAACCACGGTGGAGGCCTGGCATTGAAGTGACTTAGATTTTGAACAAAAGCTCCTTAATGAAGTTATTAATAATCTACGTCTAAATACTTTTCATGAAACCCATGGGATAGCACCAATAGTCACAAAGCTTTTGAATACTTCAGCGAATACATGAACATCCTCAGATCTGAAAATGGAGAATTGTCTTCTTTTTGTATGACTTATGTAGATGTGGTTGAAATATAATTAGGATTTCTCAGAGCTAAAAGAGAAGGTGATAGCAAGTACACTTGCACATGTACTGCATTGGATGGAGTAAACTATACCAGATACCCTTACTATTAGTATATCTTGTTGAAATGAATAAACTGCCCTTTTGTGACACACATTTTTTGGAAGGTGGTTTTTCTGTTCAGCTCTGGGATCAGAACCCTTTAACCAGGAATCCAGGTGATTAGGCAATCAAAGAGACCACAACACCTTGTGGTGCACGTGGTGCTGTGTCACAGCATTACATAAACGCTGAAAATAGAGAATTAGTATTGAAACACCTTCGTGTCATTGTCTTTAAGTGAAGATAAACAATCTCCAGACTCCTCAAATATTTTAATTTGTCCAGTGGTATATGTGTACCCGAGAAAATAAGTAGTAGTTTCTTGAAATCCGAAGAAAAAGGCCAAACTTCATCTGATGAGTCTAAGAGTCATCTTGCAAAATGACCGGGCTTTTATGAACCCATCAAAAGGATAGTTTGAAAACAGGGTGGCCTAAAAAAATTAGGGAAGACTAAGATTTCAATGAATTTCAATGAAGTGATTTTTCAATGTGACAGATATTTTCAGATTTTTTTTTATTGTTCAAATTGAATAACACGAACCTGAGATAAGTGGCATTCAAAAATCAAAGCCCACCGTCATTTTAAATGAACACCATATTTGAATGCTACCTTTATGAGATGGCCATCATGGTTTTTTGTACTCTACTTGACCCACTGAATGAGCGGTAGAATTGTACCACAATCAAGAGTTTCGATTAGAAGTCTCGAAAACACAACAATCGTTCTAGACCGTAATAGTTATGGATGGGGCAACGATGAAGAAGGAAATTTAAAAGTTGAAAGTATGACAGGACTTCTTGAACCAGAAACGGTTCTTAATAAACTTCTATGCAATTTTTCCAAAAAGAAATGCCCACTTATAAGTTGCACTTGCTTACAGAACAAATCAAACTGTAGAGTGAGCTGCAGGCGCAAGGGATGTGGTGGCCCGAACCCAACGTATTGGAAACTTATAGAGTAGTGCACAATGAATCTTGCCACATAACGAACAGAATTTAATTAAAGATATGATACTTGATTTGGTTAATAGTTTATAATTGGTTAAAATAAAGTGAAAGTTTCAGTTTATTACACAATTATGTTGAAATATATCATAAAAACATCCATGTTGATGCTGAAAATGCGAATATATACATTTGCAATGTCAATGTACATAATTGGCTATATCTCATTCATGGATTATCGAATTTGGATGAATATATATTTTTTAAAGTGAAGCTAACATTCTTTGTTATGACTGTTATTAAAAACATTTTTCAGCTAAAGACTAATAAATAAACTTATAAATACGAGGCACATCCAGAAAGTAAGAGTACTGGTTGCCCTCTCGTGCTGTGAGGAATAATAATACGAGGCACGTCCAGAAAGTAAGAGTACTGGTTGCCCTCTCGTGCTGTGAGGAATAATAATACGAGGCACGTCCAGAAAGTAAGAGTACTGGTTGCCCTCTCATGCTGTGAGGAATAATAATACGAGGCACGTCCAGAAAGTAAGAGTACTGGTTGCCCTCTCATGTTGTGAGGAATAATAATACGAGGCACGTCCAGAAAGTAAGAGTACTGATTGCCCTCTCGTGCTGTGAGGAATAATAATACGAGGCACGTCCAGAAAGTAAGAGTACTGATTGCCCTCTCATGTTGTGAGGAATAATAATACGAGGCACGTCCAGAAAGTAAGAGTACTGATTGCCCTCTCGTGCTGTGAGGAATAATAATACGAGGCACGTCCAGAAAGTAAGAGTACTGATTGCCCTCTCATGTTGTGAGGAATAATAATACGAGGCACGTCCAGAAAGTAAGAGTACTGATTGCCCTCTCGTGCTGTGAGGAATAATAATACGAGGCACGTCCAGAAAGTAAGAGTACTGATTGCCCTCTCATGTTGTGAGGAATAATAATACGAGGCACGTCCAGAAAGTAAGAGTACTGATTGCCCTCTCGTGCTGTGAGGAATAATAATACGAGGCACGTCCAGAAAGTAAGAGTACTGATTGCCCTCTCATGTTGTGAGGAATAATAATACGAGGCACGTCCAGAAAGTAAGAGTACTGATTGCCCTCTCGTGCTGTGAGGAATAATAATACGAGGCACGTCCAGAAAGTAAGAGTACTGATTGCCCTCTCATGTTGTGAGGAATAATAATACGAGGCACGTCCAGAAAGTAAGAGTACTGATTGCCCTCTCGTGCTGTGAGGAATAATAATACGAGGCACGTCCAGAAAGTAAGAGTACTGATTGCCCTCTCATGTTGTGAGGAATAATAATACGAGGCACGTCCAGAAAGTAAGAGTACTGATTGCCCTCTCGTGCTGTGAGGAATAATAATACGAGGCACGTCCAGAAAGTAAGAGTACTGATTGCCCTCTCATGTTGTGAGGAATAATAATACGAGGCACGTCCAGAAAGTAAGAGTACTGATTGCCCTCTCGTGCTGTGAGGAATAATAATACGAGGCACGTCCAGAAAGTAAGAGTACTGATTGCCCTCTCATGTTGTGAGGAATAATAATACGAGGCACGTCCAGAAAGTAAGAGTACTGATTGCCCTCTCGTGCTGTGAGGAATAATAATACGAGGCACGTCCAGAAAGTAAGAGTACTGATTGCCCTCTCATGTTGTGAGGAATAATAATACGAGGCACGTCCAGAAAGTAAGAGTACTGATTGCCCTCTCGTGCTGTGAGGAATAATAATACGAGGCACGTCCAGAAAGTAAGAGTACTGATTGCCCTCTCATGTTGTGAGGAATAATAATACGAGGCACGTCCAGAAAGTAAGAGTACTGATTGCCCTCTCGTGCTGTGAGGAATAATAATACGAGGCACGTCCAGAAAGTAAGAGTACTGATTGCCCTCTCATGTTGTGAGGAATAATAATACGAGGCACGTCCAGAAAGTAAGAGTACTGATTGCCCTCTCGTGCTGTGAGGAATAATAATACGAGGCACGTCCAGAAAGTAAGAGTACTGATTGCCCTCTCATGTTGTGAGGAATAATAATACGAGGCACGTCCAGAAAGTAAGAGTACTGATTGCCCTCTCGTGCTGTGAGGAATAATAATACGAGGCACGTCCAGAAAGTAAGAGTACTGATTGCCCTCTCGTGCTGTGAGGAATAATAATACGAGGCACGTCCAGAAAGTAAGAGTACTGATTGCCCTCTCATGTTGTGAGGAATAATAATACGAGGCACGTCCAGAAAGTAAGAGTACTGATTGCCCTCTCGTGCTGTGAGGAATAATAATACGAGGCACGTCCAGAAAGTAAGAGTACTGATTGCCCTCTCATGTTGTGAGGAATAATAATACGAGGCACGTCCAGAAAGTAAGAGTACTGATTGCCCTCTCGTGCTGTGAGGAATAATAATACGAGGCACGTCCAGAAAGTAAGAGTACTGATTGCCCTCTCATGTTGTGAGGAATAATAATACGAGGCACGTCCAGAAAGTAAGAGTACTGATTGCCCTCTCGTGCTGTGAGGAATAATAATACGAGGCACGTCCAGAAAGTAAGAGTACTGATTGCCCTCTCATGTTGTGAGGAATAATAATACGAGGCACGTCCAGAAAGTAAGAGTACTGATTGCCCTCTCGTGCTGTGAGGAATAATAATACGAGGCACGTCCAGAAAGTAAGAGTATTGATTGCCCTCTCGTGCTGTGAGGAATAATAATACGAGGCAAGTCCAGAAAGTAAGAGTACTGATTGCCCTCTCATGTTGTGAGGAATAATAATACGAGGCACGTCCAGAAAGTAAGAGTACTGGTTGACCTCTCTTGCTATGAAACATTTCTTTCCACAGTTGGCCACACTGAGTGGTAGTGGGGTTTTTCCTGAACACAACAAGCACAGGTGGCCCCCGTTAATATGAAAACTCGCCTTGTAGTGTCCGTTTGTCTGAAATATGTCAATAATAAATCCTGCCAAGTGCAAGATTCTCACTGTCATCAGGTTCCTTCTCGCTGAAGAAAAACACTGACTGAAATTTTTTCACAGATCAAAACTGCTTATGACAAAGGTGTTATGAACCCAACGAACGTGTTTAAGTGGTGTCGTGAGTTTAATGAAGGCAGAACGAATGTTAATGACGATCAGAGGTATGAAAGACCTTCCATTTTGACCGATGAGTTGGTGTAAAAAATTGAGAAAACTGTTCTTGAAGACCGCCAATTGACAGTGGATGAAATTTCTGTGATGTTTCCACAAATCTCCAGATCTCTATACACAAAACAATTACAGAAATGTTGGGATTCTGAAAATTGTGCGCAAGATGGGTCCCAAAACAACTGAGAGAGCAGCACAAAGTGAATCGGGTCGCTAGCGCTCGCGAGTTCCTTGAGCAATTTGAATTGGAAGGTGAGGATTCTCTGAGCTCTATTGTGACTGGCGATGAAACCTGGGTGGCTCATTACACTCCCGAGACAAAAAGACAGTCATCACATTGGCGGCACACCAGTTCCACATCTGCCAAAAAATTCAAAACCTCAATTTCGGGCAAAAAAATCATGGCCACTATGTTTTGGGACCAAAAAGGGATCATTCAGATAGAATTTCTGCCTCAGGGGGAGACAATTAATGCAGCACGATACTGTGAGACCCTAAGCTCAAGAGAACAATTCAAAACAAACGGAGGGGAATGTTGACAAAGCAACGCCACAAAGGCGCTTTTGGACTCATTCAGTCAGGACATTTTGAACCTCCCCGCACACTCCCCTGACTTGGCGCCTTCAGACTTCCATATTTTCACCTCCCTGAAGACTCACATGGGTGGAAACAAGTGTTCAACTGACGAGGAGGTGAAACAAGAGGTCCTGAACTGGAAGGAGATGGCGGGAGAATTCTTTGAGAAGGGCATCAAAAAGCTTGTGCCACGGCTCACAGCCTGCATAGAACGGGAAGGCGACTACGTGGAGAAATAACTGACATATTTACCAACAAAATACTGTCATTTTGTTTTAAATAGAAAAATCTAGTATTCTTACTTTCTAGACGCCTCGTATTTCCAAAATTTACTTTTTGTAATATTTACCCAAAAACTGTTTGGTTTAAAAAATTTTTACTAAGGAACAAAAGTAAAGAAAATTAAAGACGCTTTAATATATTTTTTTAATTGTTCAAATCTGATAACCTGAACTCGAGATAAGTGGCATTCAAAAATCAATGTCCACCGCCATTGTGAATGGCTGCCATATTTGATTGCTACCTTTCTGATATGCCCATCATGGTTTTTTGTGTTCTAAATAACCCACTAAATGAGTGGCAAAAGTTTCCTCTAGCCCCCCCCCCC
>CABFVZ010001468.1:133425-159958 GCA_902151445.1 Timema monikensis
CCCCCCCCTTTTACTAATCTTTTTACAAATAATAATGCATTTTTTATTTGTACTAACATAGTCTACTAGGCATTATAAAATATATCATACAGCTACAAATAAAAAGACAACTTGAATCACATTGTAATTAATTAATGATATAATTATCAATATTTAGAGCAAAACATCATGTTCCCATTTTTTAATTATTCTTTTTTTTTGTAGTTTACCAAATTCCTGACTTATTCCCGTTTTTCCCGACCACTTCAAATTCCTAGCTATTTCCAGTTTTTTGAAAAATAACTGGCCAGTGTAATTTACTATGTCAAATTGTTTCCCAGACATTTATTTTAAAGAAAACTATTAAAATATTTTTTTTAAAGTGAATTTATTAAAAATCAGTTTCTAGTAGACTGCCCTTAATTTGAGGTCTAGTATTCCAATAAGGATTTGGCCTTGAAGTATCAGCTTCAAATGGAGAATGTTAATCATGTTTACAATATATAATATTATAACCAAGAACATTTTAAATATTTCATAAACCTTAATTCTGTTTTAGATTGAATCCTACTTCCTTACTTCATTCAAATGAAAGAAGAGAATGTTTTAGTGTCTGAATGCAGTGTTACCTGTGTAGTTGTCAAAGGCAGATACCGTGTGAACCTTGCTCTTGAGGTAGCGATTGGTAAGATGAGTGTCTCCTTGAAGTGGTTTGTTACTCTCCTGCTTCACACTTGAGCACGGAGACAGCTTGGCACGCTTCGCAGTTGGTTCTTTTTTACCTGTACTAACATCTTTGTTGTTTAATCTTCCTGGTGTCTGAAAACAATAAACTAAATTAATCACAACTATTGCTCTTTTCCGGAGAATTGAACCCTTTGTTTAATTCAAGGTCAACACTGTCGAGAATAGTGATGCTGATGTTACCTTTTCGAATCGTTGATTATACTTAAATGGGGAAGACACCAATCAATTAAAAACAAAATATAAACAGGGAATTAAATGATTTTTTATTCAACAAATATTCATAAAATATTAGCTGACAGGAGGAGGATATCAAGAGATTAATTTACGAAAAATATGTATCATAGATGAACACAAAGTGTATTTACACAATCAAAATTAGGAATTAAGTTCTTAAACAATATCAAGCCAGGGACAAATTTAGAGAACAAAAAAACTGATATATATTAAAAGTCTTATCTGAACTAATAATTATAAATATTAACACATACAAAAGGTACCTTTAACCCTTTTAGTGCCACATCTAGTCCCGAATTCGCGCACAAAGAGTGCCAGAGGTCTGTTAGGTTTTGTGTGTGAAGAATGCCAAAGCTATTTCCTCATTTTTGTAAGGGTTTGCAAGAAAATTCACCAAACCTTTATTTACGAAGCGATTTATTATGATTTTTATATCATTTTAATCCATATGTACTGTTCTTTGGTAATAATAAATTGATACAATTTAATTAAAATTATTTAATTTCTATATTTTTTAATTTCAAAACTAATGCTAATTAGCATATTTTAAAAAATATTATAAATGCATTTCAATATTACTCTGTTGTAGTGCATTTAGTTCTATACAAGAAAATAAAGTTTTGAATATATGTGATTATCAATAGTAATTACAGACATTTCTATTTGATATCCTACATTAGATATTTTTGGGCTGGCTCACCTCATCAATAAATATTTAGGCCTACACATAATGAATGTGTTTTTCAAAAAACCTTTTATAGTGAGTAATTTCATGTTTTTAAAAAAAAATCATATAAATTTATAAGTCATTACGCCTATTTACTTACGTTGGTAAAGAAATCTTTTAATTCACACGACATAACATGAAAATCTAAATAGTATATGTTTCTAAACTCCTAACAATTTAACCGGTACATTTGAAAACTGTTTACATCCGTATGAATGTGACCCACACGTATGTTTTTCCTCGCAGCTCATACATAAACCACTGTTGCACTAAGTACATTGAGTACATGACCATCCCATTGTAAATGTACTAAACTCTCAGTTCCAATAACTACTATTTACTGTTGATTTTTGTTGCAACCTTAAATAAAATAATAGAGGGAAATGTTCTCTTTTCAGTGATATTTGACACTACTACACTATCTTTCAGTTAAAGCGAGAACTAGCGCAAATTGGCTCGTGACCCTGAAAGTGTTAAGGAGTCAAGTCTGATGGACAGCATTTCATCTTAACTGAGCAAATGAATGAGACCATAATCTTTACACAATGGCACCCTTAAGACAACAAATAACACATTAAGCTTTATAATCTTAAGGGAAAGATTCAAAAGAAAAAATAATATAACAAATATTTACATTTTAGAAATCTAATGATTTCTTTCAAAAAGGACTATTTGACAAGATGAGTAAACATTACATTCGAGTATTTAAGATAGCAATTAACTTTCAATTACACAAAAGAATATCATACAAAAATATTATTATTGGAAAGACCAGAACAACAAATCAAAATAATCAGGATGATGCCAAATTCAATTTTACTCTAAAATTAAAGTTAAATTTTTAGGTTTCAAAACTAATCAAAGTCCTAAATTAAGATTAGAAAATATTAATATAATTTATTTTTTTAAGATTAAAGGTTCCAAATTATTAAGTTCAAAAATTTACATTCGAAAATAAATCCCAAAACACTAAAAAAATACAGTCCACTCAATTAAAAATTGGTTGAAGAGCCGTAAAAAGTAGTTTAATGAATACATCTTTGATAGATTACAAAGTTCTTACGCAATGAAGTTGTAGATCTGTTATCTTATGTTGAGTCAAGAAGTGGTGATTACAGTCTAAACACCAACTTATATGCAAATTATCTTTTAGGGAGTCTTTGGTGCGAACCAATCACATTGCTAGATGTCATGGGATTTATATCCAATCAGTGGACTTTGCCCAATGCACTACCTAATGTCAGCATAACGACGAACTAATGTTCATTCTCCTGCCTTCAATCAACGCTGGTGCATTCTTGTTGCCTGTTGACAACTTTGGGAACACTCGCCAGTGACTGAACACACACTAAGCAGGTGGGCCCAGGTTGACATCTAGCTTTAGAGCAATATGTGCAAGTTATATTCATTATATTGAGGATGTACAAGTGTAGAGTTAGTTGGTAGATATAACTTTTTTAATTTTATTGATCATTATGCTTTTTAATTCTTAGATACAAAAATAATTTTCAAATTAAAATGGTTAAATGAATTGTTTTATTGATTTGTTAAGTAAATGTTTCCATTGATTCCTAACAAATTATTGATTTGACAAATGAGTAAAATATATATCAATATGTAAGGACACAAAGTACAAGAATATGGTGTTGAATATCACCCAACTTTTCGGCCAGCATAAGATATGTTGACAACTTGGATATACTTAGCAAACCTTAACTAACTAGCCTAATATCTCAAATAGTACAGGTCCTAAAATTCTAATATTTTTACACAGAAAGATGGTCTTAGGTGTAAACCTGCAGCGAAAATATAAACTTGTAAACTCAAGTAGTTTTAATTATTTGTTATAGCAAAATAATGGAAAAATATGACCCTATTTATTTGCAAGCTTGTAAGCAAGGGTTGGCTTTAAACCCTAAATATGTAATAAAAATAATAAATAATACAATTAAATTTTATCATTTATTAAAATAAATACATATTTTGTAAATCTGGCTTAGTTCCTCTTACGTAAGTAGCGAGAGGAGAGAGACTATACTTCCCCTTGATCATACGCCTACTTCGTATTCCCTTTTTACCCTTTACCCCCTCTTCTGGGATTTGGACACTATAAAACAAGTGCAGAATTGCAAGTATGGAACAAGGAACTACACTGGTGTTTAATATTTATAAATTCCCTTCTGGAAATATGTCCGGTTTATGATATTTAGTTTATTTAGTGGAATCTTTGCTTACAAACTAATCTGTTGATTCACAATTAAATACCCTTACAACACTCATGTCATATGTCATACAGAGTACAGAAATATATGTTCAATTTATATTACATAATAATTCTCTGATCGAGATTGGAAAAATAAGCAAAATTTATCGCTAATGGTTAGAATTTAAATGGCACTGAAAAATATAGTTTGGTCCTTAATTCTGAATGTTAGATTTGGGATGGTTAAATATTTACTTTTAATTTTGAGCTGTTGAGAGTTGTGACTAAAGTGTCACTGGTAAAGAAAGTAATCACATAACGATGGATGGTCCTTGCTCGTCCAATGCTGATGGATATTTTGTAATAAGTGTTAGACACTCTTTCTTGTGTAAGGGGAAGAATGGTAGTACCATATATGTATTTTGAAGAGGAAGTTTGTCTTTAAATTGAAAAGGATAGATAGTAAGTTACTCTATATTTACTAGGAAGTATACATTCTGAGGAATATATCTATAATATGTATGTTTATATATATGTAATGCTCATTCTGTTACCCCTGCCTTGTTCATTGTCTCGAAGATAATTAGACAAAGTAGGAATTTCTCAGAACTAAACATTCTTCGCCCGTTGAAGCAAATCATTTATCCGCTTCTGGGATTATAAAGCATATGCATATTAGGTAATATATTTGTTGTCTCACAAAACTTTATTCATGTTTATTTAATTAAACTACACTTATATAACCAAGCCTGGTATGTTGATAATTATTTCACAAAGTAATATCGTTAAGTTTTCAAACCACCACACCCCCGTTCCTATGTTATTTAATTGTTAAGATGTCACCATTATTTTTATTACTGATAAAAAAAAGCAGCTGATTCAATTTTAGCTTAGTATTTGGCGGCTTGAAGCAAATATTCGCCCATTAACTATTCAAAACAATTTCAAATTTTGAATATTTACACACCCCTAATTGTTGGACAATCATCATCACATATCAGTTTTTGAGACACATGAATTAAAACAAATGTATAACAATATCAAATATTTGTTTATAACAATTCACTCAATGGTAGGATTAGCCTTAATAGTACCATTGCATATAATATTGTTAATTTTTTTTTTAGCACCGCGTCTTACTACCCGTTTGGGTTATACGCTTTAAGTACTAACTACGCTAATGGATTAGGAATTGGCAAGGTTGAATTAGAGGAAGTGAACCCGCATTTGCGTGGAGGAAGAGTGGAAAGCCATTTAGGAAAAACCACCCCCAGTTCACCTGACCGAGATTCGAACCTCGATCTCCCCGTCCTCAGGAGTCGAGCTCAACACGACAAGCGCGTTAGCCAACTACGCCACTGAGGCGGGTAATATTGTTACAAGATAGCAGCATAGTTGAGTAAATTTACCCCTTTGACCTCTGCCAGGCCTCGTATCTGCATAGCGTCAGCCATATTTAACAGCCCCCGGAGTTGATCTTGATAGATGTTTACCTCCCCACTATACATGAATGTTACCAGAGCACACAGATCTGTGAAGTTGGCTCCAGGCAGAACTATCACCGGATGTTGAACAGGCTGTAGTGCCTACAAACAAGCAACATGGACAAAACAAGACTAAATATGAATGTTCTAATAACTATAAATACAAAAACTGACATTAAAATGTAAGAAATAGTCGCCAATGCATACAGTCTCCTGATGATGATTAAGTTTAATATGACTGTAATATTTTAGAACACATAGACAATGATGTCATAATGTCTACAAGCAATCTTTGTACCACACATTCAGTCAAATAACTTTAGCTCAATATTAACCTTAAATAAGTCTTTGAAGTAAAGGCTACACGCTGAAAGAACCACCCTGTGGGCGCGCAAGCTTCTCCCTCCTGCGGACAACGTTACGTCAGTGAGGTCATCTCCGTCGAGGAATTGCGGCAATGAAGCGAGCAGGCTGCTCTGATAGTTGTGCCAGCGCAGGCAGAACTGCTGATTGGAGCCCATCCTCCTACAAATTACAATCAACAAACCGTGCTTTGGATTTACTTATACACAACTTATTTTCAAATGAAATGCATTATTTTTGGTTGAGTTGGATCAATTGTTCCTTCTTTCAACCATGATCTATTATTTTCTAGCAATCTTGGATTCTAACCGTTTTTAAATTTGATCATCTTAGCTTTCAAATATTATAGCAGTGAACGTAACAACTACTTTTAATATATTTGATGTAGATATTTAATATATTGTGTTTTGAGTACGTGAAGAATGGATATGTTTATCTCCTTGAAGAGAGTCGGCATGTTGGAAAGAAACCAATGGATTTATGTTACAATTTAAACTGATTTGTTCCTTTATTTATTCTAATCTAAACATTCAAGTTGAAACCACCATCAGTGATAATAGCATTTTTTTCAATGATGTAAATTTATTAATAAAAATTAAATCTTATTGTAGCCTATAGTTAGGTTATGTTATTTTTGTAATAACCTTATATTCTATCTTTCCTGGGCTTAAAAGACCAAGCTTTTATATTTGGCTTCTAGAAAATAGTGTTAATATTTGTTTCAAAATAATATTATCCCATTACTGCTATTTTTAGAATAAAAAAGTTATTTGTATTATATTTTCAAATTAAGGCCGCAAGTACCATTCACTGTCAGGCCACAGAACTTAAAATACAGATCTGTGTTGATTTCTGGAACTACTTTTCTATTATGTCTATGCTTATACTCCCTTTCACTATTTACCTACAGCCATCTTCTGTTATGTAAATAATAAAAAGGGAAAAGAAAACTCTCATGGTAAAAAGGAAGGATCGCTAATAATTTTTATATTGAAAGCCTATTAAAAAATTGGGTTTGTTAGAGAAAGGGTGAATTTAAAGTCATCAAGTCTAATCTCATAGATTTATAAATATGCTTAAAAAGTCGTTTAAAATGACAAGATGTTACATTTTCACAAATTTTTTGTCTAATAATAACTCTAAAAATACGGGTTTGTTAAGTAACAAGAGCCCTAGAGGAATCTTTAGACTTTATTTTGTAGCTTAGTTTATTGTGGCAATCATTTAGTTATCAGCTCATTTTAATTTTGTCTCATGCCTCCTATTGTAGTTACTTTATATGTTTTGTTAACTCCGCATGTGTTGAACTTCATTCTATTTAGGATGTACGCTATGTTTTGTTTAGTCCAGACTCCTTAGGTAGGTACCAATTCACTTTTACTGAAATTCTTGGTCAAGTTTAGTAAAGTGATTTATAATGTGGGCAAACTATGGTTCAACATCAGTGCATGCATGTGTATGGTAGCACTGGTCCAACAAGGTGCACCAGTTAGTGCCGAGGTCCAGACGGGTGACCACTGGAAAGATCATTTGTACTCATAGGATGTATTATAAGAGTGGAGACTTGTGAACAATGTAAATTTAAATATAGGATGTTTGTGAATTCGCTAAGCAAATACCGTTTGTGTGTGCTCCATCTGTAGCAGTGGTTCCCAAAGTGGGCGGTGGGATTGCACTGGGGGGTGCTAAGTTGCAACGGGGTGGTAGAGGGGCATTCAAGCTGATATTTATTTATATTTGAGTGACCAGCAAAATACCTTCCTTGCTTCAAGTTTCTTCCTCCCTTTCCAAAGTCATGTTGTGCGTATACCCTCCATTATCTAGGCTACATTATGCGTTCTCACCCTCTCCCCGAGACGTCACATGTTCTACCACCCTTCTTGAGGCCACGTCACCAGAGCTATTCAGACTAGTATACAGGCTTCCTACAGTATTTGTAACAAAATTCTCCCTGACTTTCCCTGACTATTTTCCCAAGTTCCCTGACCAATTTCTCATAAAATGTCTACTATAACTTTACGATACTATACATGTGAAAATATTAATTAAAATACATTTATTTTGGCCTCCTCCTCCCCTACAGCCGACCTTGCCTCACCTCTCATGGAAGAATAAGAAAGCAGACGTCTTGCCAGTTCAGGGATAATGATGGAAAAATAATTAAATATGTCTAACCCTAACAAAAAGGTTGAAACAAACTTGATTCACTTTGGTATCATGTTCAGAAATACGTACTAAATAACAAGCCATAAGAACATACTAAAAAGTTTGGTATCATTACAGTCTTATTTTACCTAAACTGTACATATCCTGAACTGAATAGCTCACAACAGGAGGAACTGTGTCTGCTTTCATATTATTCATGTCTCAAGTCAATTTTCTTTTTATTAAAATTATCAAAAGTCATACAATAAGATACTATGCTATATTTAATAAAGTGAAGCTTGTTTCTTCTTCAGTTCTTGCAACTCCACTTCTATTGCTTCTCGTTTCTCTTCAGTTGCCATCATTAATTTTTTTCTTTCTCCTTCTAAATCTTTAACTTGTATATCTAATTTCCTCTTTTCTGCCTTCTTCTTGTCTTTTTCACTTTTTTCTTGCTTCTTCATCTCTAAGTATTCATGATAGCGTTTCCGAGCACCTCTCACGTAATCCAACATCTTTTTGCTAATGTGTATATTTTTAATCCCTCCTGCTTCTTGTATCTCATCATGAATGTGACGCTGTGCAATGACTGTCTTTTCATGCATGTTTTCAACCAGTAAAGATTTATTGACTGAAAAACCACCTTCAACAGTTGCATTCCCATGCGACAAGACAAGGCAAATCTTTATTACTTCCCAAAGATGTTTGTAGTTTGCTTCTCCTATTAGAAAGCTACCATAAATAGTGTCAAGTCCTACTTCATCACTAAACTGATCACAAGGACGAAATATTTCTTGAAGCTCAGATTTTTTGAGGTTGCAAAAATGCAAGTATTCTTTCTTGGCATTTTCAGCCAGAACATCATTTATGATGTTGGCATGGTTGAGTTCCTCCAAAAGAAAAGAAAATCTCTTCTGGGCCAGTTGAGGTGAATGTTGAATAACACAAGGATCCAATGAAGACAAACCTCTCACAGCTTTCTGTTTTAAGGGACTTTTTTCTTGTAGTTTTGCAATCATGGTGGTTAACATACTGCGGCACTCATGTATAAATTCTAATTTTTGTCTTTCTGTTACTGTGATCGCAGTTTCTCCTAACAAACGTTTTGTTGCAAATCCTATATCAATATTTTTGCTAAGGATCAAATTTTCTGATTTTTTTGTGTCAATAGACAGTAACTTTGGACCCGTGCACTTCATAAGATCAGGTTTCACACAACGATTCATAAGGTATCTTAGAAGTTTCTCTACAGCTTCAAAAAGATATGGAGTCATTGGTTTTGATGTCTGGAACCGTTGCAGGAAAGGCTGACATTCATCTGCAATTGTCTTGCAGAACGCTAGTTTACACTTTAGGAATGGATCACAGGCTGCTCTTTTCAGTGTCTCTACAGGTTTTGTTTTAGGAAGTTTTGCTTCTTTGAGAAACTTAATAACATGGTCCCAAATTTGTAATGCCCTTTGAAAGCACTTCGCATTCTCTAACCAACGCACACCACAGAACTTCAATGGAAAAGTTGTACACCCTGTCAACTGGGTGAACAATGCTCGACGAGCTGGAGAGTCAGTGAACAGGTAGTACATGTGACGTAATAAGCTACTTATATCCCAATCAACAGACTCTACTCCTGTTCTCAAGGAACCATGAACAACATGAAGCCCACATGTTCCCAGATTTAGCAAACTACATACTTCATTGTCTGTTACAGATTTGAGGTGTTCCTGAAGAAGTGTTATAAACTTTAAATTGACATTTGGGCCATCCATTGACACTTGTATCAACTTAGAGAGTGGAAGAGGAGAAATACCATCCAGAAAATGCTTCAGTAATTCTTCAGCGGTGCTCCTATCGAAAAACACACTGTTTAAGTAACGACTGATGACTTTATGATTTTCCTTGTCCCAGAATATTACTACAATGTCTATTTGTCCTCTTTGAATGACTTTATTCAACGCTTCATCAAAACAAATTACAAAGTTGTTACATGATTTTAGGCGGTCCAGTAAATTGTTATGAAAGAATGGAGCCAAGCCATGCACAATGAAGTATGCAGCCTTGTCTCCACCAAGGGTAAAGGCATTGGCAATGGAACACTCGGGAAACATCAACTGAAAAATTGTACTTAAATTATTGCACGAATTGAAAGACATTTTTTGTAAACAACTTGCATAGCCCAAATTACTTCCGCCTTAGTTATATCATCTTTTATAACAAAGTGTTAGGGTTTCTTCGAGGAACTATACTAATTTCACTTTTGGCAACAGCTTCCTTCTGCGGCTTTACGATTTCCGATGAAACAGAAAAACTCTTCCGAGTAACCAGCCGAAGCACCACTAGGTAGAATGTCTTTGTGTGCCAGAGATTCTGTTGAAACTGGGGAGCTCGATGAACCTGAATCACTTGACTTTTTTGAGAAAAAAGTCAACACAGAGCGTTGATTTGTCAAAGCTTCAAGAGTTTTGATATGAGTTGGTCCTTTTGCATGGGAAGCTACTGCTTGCTTTCTCATATTACTTAGATTTATAATTTTTTTGCACACTTTACAAAATGCCTGCAACTTATTACACTCAACACCACTGATACAGCATGAGAATTCAGGAAAATGCTCTGGGCTTAGCCAGAGCTGGTTAAAAACAGTTTTTTTGTTAGACATTGCTGGTGTAGCCGAATCAGTCCTAGTTCACTGTATCCAAGATAACGATGCCAAACCTTGAACAAGAACGAAAACAATGGACCACTAAAGTTAAAAGAATTGTCATGTGCAGGTCAGGAGATTTCTGAGTTCACATTCTGAAATAAAATGCTACCAAAACTTGTGTTACAGCAAGTTTGAGCATGGTAAGTGCCCCTCAGCTTTCTTCATTGGGGCAGTGGCTTATGACGCAGTAAATATGAAACATATTTTCGTTGTTTTTTTTAAGTGTGACATGAATTGTCATTTCCTTGACTTTCCCTGACTATTATTTTTTTCCCTGAGTTTCGAGACCGTAGGAACCCTGGTATATCACATTTTGAGAAAGTGTTGTGCTAAGTTCTTGTTTCTTTGTTGTCTCCTCAACATTTTACTGGTAAGTCATGAACAAAATAGTATTGAGTGTGGTACTTCTTTTCCTGTGTTTTCAATTATTCAACATGTTAATTGTGAATCGAGACTAGAAGCTACAAACGTGTTATTTTTGTTGCAGCATACTCGATATTAAAAGTTTTAATGGAAGCTTTATGGGGATATAAAAGATTTAAGATTAAATCCAATACCAATGCCTAACCTAGAGTTCAAATTTTTATTAACTTACGAAATGTGTATATAATAAATAAATGTGTAGCAAAATCATTTTAAAAAGGTATATGAAAAACAAAAATAAATGTATCTGAATTGATCTGGGTTTTTTTCACGTTTATAATTATTCATACATATATTATTTAAACAAAATTTAGTGTTATGGCTGTAACTTTCTGAAGGAAGCAATAGAAAAACACTTTTTTGAATATAGGCCTACAAGCAATTTTTTTTTAGAATAGAAATGGCAGAAGCAGAAAAATCAAAAAAAGAAATGTAGATAATATAGTTTGGAATATCTTAAATATGGATTTATACCTGCATCAACAAACCAGCCGCAACCAATGTGCCTGTTATGTGAAAAGGTATTTTTTGATGAGGCCATGCAGCCTTCCAGACTCATTGAACATTTAAAGAAGGCACATCCTGATAAGGCAGATAAGAACTTACAACTTTTTTCAATCCCTTCGTGAAAAGTTTAAAAAGTGGCCAACATTGTTAAACATGATTCGCAATAGTTCACAACAACAAAGTGATGGTTTGCGTGCATCATACAACATTTTATTGTTGATTGCTAAGTCTGGAAAGCCCCATACAATTGGTGAAGAACTCATCCTTCCAGCGGTTAGTGAGGCTCTGAATACTGTTGTGCACAAGTCACCACATGATATAATTAAGATGATTCCTCTCAGCAACAATTCAGTGCAATGCATAGATGAAATGGTTGAGAATGTGGAAGATCTACTGTGCAACACACTAAGGACAACAGAATTTGCATTACAGCTGGACGAGCCAACTTTGTCAGGCAATGAATCTTTACTTCTAGCTTATGTGTGTTTTATAAAAGACGAGAGTTTAGCTCAAGAGTTGTTATTTGCAAGGCAACTAAAAACCGATAGTAAAGGAGAGTCAATATTTCATGTTGTTGAGAAGTTTTTCAAAGAAAATGAAATTCCAATTACTAACATACTTGTGCAACTGATTGAGTACCATCAATGACTGGTCTTTACCATAGGTGTCGCTTACTTGAAAAAAATCAGTGCTAAATATCTTTACCATTCACTGTGTCATTCATCACCAACATCTGGTTGCAAATAATCTCAGAAGACGCCCACACAATTAATTACACACTGTTATTACTGCAGTGAATAAAGTTAAAGCACATGCTCTCGATGATCGGCTATTCCGGGAGCTCTGTGCTGAGAATGATGAAGACTTTGAACGTTTGTTGCTTCACACGGAAGTTCATTGGCTATCTAAAGGAAACTGTTTGAGACGCTTTTACAATCTTTTTGACATTGTTTGAGATGTTTTTAAAACCTTTTTGATAGTGTAGTGGAATATTTTGAAGACACGAATGTTTTGCTCAGTAATGACCTCAAAGAAATCAAACATGTCATTGCTTATTTGTCTGAGCTATTTGCAAAGTTCAATGAAATGAATTTGCAGTTGCAAGGCAATGACACCAATCTTATTAAAGCCAAAACCTGTCGCATCTACATTTATTGCAAAATTAACTATACTGAAGTGCTATACAGGCCGTCATGAGCTATACCAATTTTCGAGCTTGCCTGAGCTAAAAAAGAAAGTCGGGATACAAGATGACGATCTGCAAGTTTTTTTGTGACCATTTGAATATGCTGCATGAAGATATGTCTGATCCATTCAAAGATCTTGCTATGATGGAAATTCCAGACTGGGTATTAAGCCCATTTTCAGGTATTGAAGGAAGAACTAATTGAGCTGAAGTGGAAGTTTAAGAAATCGTACCAGGAGTTTTGGCTACAGAAGGAAATTCCTTATCGCTATTCTGCACTATGTAGAGTGGTTAAGAAGCTTCTGATTACATTTCCAACATCGTATTTGGTGGAACGTGGTTTTAGTGTTGTCAGCTTACTTCTATCCAAGCAAAGAAATCGACTCCAGATTACTAAGCGTGGGGGTTGAAGACTCATGTAGAGTGACATTAAGCCAGACATTGGACAACTAGTATCATTTCATCAAGTTCATCCATCACATTAAGAATTTACACAATAGTGATGTACTCAACCTAGTTACTAAATGTGCTATCTAATAATATGTGGTAGTTAATAAATATGAAAAGATTATCACTGGATCAAGCTCATTAATCATGTTTGATTAAATAAACTTAAACAATATATTTTAATTTTGAAGAAAAATTGTTCCATTCTTCTTGGTGACCTGGTGGTCTAGGGGTAAGGTGTCAGACTTCTGTGCTGAGGTCCGGGGTTCAATCCTCGGTCCCGGCACAGATTTATCTGATTACCAAACCCTTCCTTCACCTCTGACAAGACATCTTGTGAATGTGAGGAATGCCAGGTCTCCACCGTGGTTCGGATCCCACGTTAAACTGTAGGTCCTTCATTTCATCTCACAATCACCCTACCATTACACATTAGCGTCCAATATTATGAATATTAATTTTTTAGAGTAAAGAGTTTTTGGAACCGAGGGGGTGGTGACTCAAAAAAGTTTGGGAACCACTGATCCATAGTATGTATCCAGGTATTGAGATGTGTTAAATTATTTTGTAATTATAATCTTGCACAAACGGGGCAGTGAGGCGCAATACAATGAACCTAATCTCTCCTCCTCATACATAGTGTGCCCCGGTGGAGGTCAGGTGCAAATATAAGACAGGACCTGATCAGTTGGGTCTTAGCATGGTAGGCTGGGCGTCTAGGGTTAGTTGCAGATGAGTCATGTAGACAAATGCAGCAGAACCCAAAACCTCAGCAGAGAGTACCAAAGTCAAAATAGACATAGGCCCTAATTGGGAGTCTACAGGTGGCAGCACCATCACCCGAGTGTAGGACACAACATACCTGGTAGGTAGGTGGTTAAATGGCTGAAGCAAAACAAAAACTCCAGACATAAAAATTAAAAGTTAGATCAAAGATAAGGAAAAAAGGCGACAACTTTGATTTGGATTTTGAATATATGTACCCTGATGGGAATATTAAAGAGAATATATGTACCCTGATGGGAATATTAAAGAGAATATATGTACCCTGATGGGAATATTAAAGAGAATATATGTGGTGGGAAGAAGTGAAACAAAATAAATTATACTATTTGTACCTTCAATAAGAATCAAAATAACCAACAGCGGAAAGAAAGTGAGATGCCCAGCAGGAGATAAGGACAAGTTTGAGGAACATTTGGAACATCATACTGTACAAGAAAAGAATCGCAGGAAGAATCTAATGGGTGATATGAATTCAAAAGTAGGATAGAAGAGGGGAGGTTTTAAGGAAGTGTTAAAATATGACGGATAGCCTAGGGAAAGAGAAATAAGATAGGTAGAAGTATGCTGGAATTATGTGCACAAACTGAAAATTATTAGATATAGATAGGATGGGAGCAAAGGCCAGTAATAGATTACTTCCTTGCGTAAAAGGAAATTAAAATGCAGATTGTAGGCACTAAGGTTATACCAAGTGAGTCTTGTGTTGGGAATGCACGGAACATTAGGGAAACAAGACAGATGGATAAGGGTGTGGAGGTTTAGAAATGAAGAGGAAAAAGAAGTATATTTAATAAAGTCAAGAAGCCTAATATACAAGGATGAGATCCCAAATGTAGAGAAGCAATGGAAAAAATCAAATCAAATTTGGCGGGAGCTGTGAAGACGATATGTGGGTGTAAAAGTGATAAAAGAAAGTAAGAGGAGACACAATGATGGAATGGAGAAGTGGTGGAGGAGAACAATGCATTCAGAAGAAGTTTTAAGAAGAGGAATGAGAAAACAGAGGAAGAGTATAGGGAGATGAAGAGAAGAGGTGAAGGATGTAGTAAAGGATGGCAAGAAGGTTTGGATTTTAAATCTTTTAAAAATGCTAGAAAAGGATGTGAAAGGAAGTAATAAGGTGTCATATAACCTTTAAGAAACATGAAGATAAAGAAAAGACAGGAAGTAAGAGTGAGAGACTAATAAGAAAAAAATGTTGAAGGCAGGAGAAAGAAGAAAGGAATTATGGAAGGGATATAAGGTAATGGATGCCACATGGCAAGAGGTGGAGGATGCATTGAAGAGAACGAAAATGGGAACGTACGCACCAGATGTGCAATGATGAAATGTGGAAATTATAAGTTTCATAATTTGATAATGTTCCACTGGCCAAACTACCAGTGGTTCATAATTTGCTAATGTTCTATGTTCCAGTGGCCAAGTTATGATTTAGTCCAGTCAATATGTGGTTTTTGCTAACAAAAAATCTGAGAGTTTTGAAAATTAAAATGGTCATGTATTTTAGGGTAATAAATAATTTTCTGAGTTTTTAGCCTTGGCGCACTCACACCATCTTGAAAAAGTGGTGCCCAAAATTGTTTTTTTCTCTCTATATCATCTTTCTTGTTGGTCCTTCGACCAATGTAGTCCTAATCAATAATATTTAAAAGACGATTTGCTACAACTTTTATCTGAACCTTTTTTTTTTATGAATAGTTTCCAATATAGTTGAAGAAGCTAGGATGATATATATATAGACACGTAATGAGGATAGAAGGGGAGAAGATGCCAAGAAGATTAATGGATATAAAGTATGTAGGGAAGAGACTGCAAGGGAGACCAAGGAAGTGATGGGAGGAAAAATGGTTGAAGAACAGAGGAAGATGTAGTCATTTTATTAAAAAGACCCGACCACAGTCTGGAAACGGTTCTTGATGATGATGAGTGGCGTAAAGTAGAAAACATTCTGCACATTTTTGAAAACTCTCAGCGCAGTTTTTTACATGGTATCCATTGTAAGCCTAAAGCACAGCGGAATTTTTTTAAATATAATTATTGGAATATACTCCGCTTTGAAGGTCCAGGTTGACTGACATATATTGCTTCACCACTTCTGTGATTATCTTTTGATTCAAATCATTGTCATCTTCACACAAGAATAATATCTAACCGGTCAAAGCTAAATGTTTTTTCTTCATCTTCTTCTTATAGAGAGTCAATTAAAATCTGTGGTGTGTTTTCACATGTTTGCCCATTGCATATAAAAGAGCAATTTAGGTCTTCCTTCCTACAACTACAAGCTGCACCGCATCTTATCTTGCATTTATATTAGAAACATTTGAGCAGAGCCTAAGGAGCCGGATCTTTGGTGTTTCTGACTGGCGTACCAAGCCAGTACTTGTTGGTAGGACCTAGATGAGTGCTGTCACACAGATTCTTGTGTATTGGGCAGTGCAGCAAGATTTAATTTACTTTGCTAAAGATAGTTAGTAAAACGCTGGTAGCAACTTGATTCTAATAGTTTGTTTACTTTATCAGCTCATATAATGCATCCAGAAAACGTTCTCCGCTGTAGAATTACTCTGAGTATATGCCAAGTTTCTTGAATAGTTGCACAGTATTGTTTAAGTGCGGGTTCTTCTCAACAGTAGTGAAAACATTTTTCCCCAGTTTTGAAGATAGCAGATGTTGTTTTGCAGCTGCTAAAAGCATGAAGGAGCATTATGTTATCTGCTGCTGCTTCTCCAGACTGAAAACTCTGAGGAGAGTACAGTTTCTAGGTAATATTTACTTTGCCCATTTTTCAAAAAATAAATATTTAGAAGTGATCTTGCTAATCACGTCAATAAAACTAGTGAGATCTATGTCTTCACCTACTTCGACAATATAATTGTAAGCTTATAAGCTATTGCGGGCGAAGCCGCGACGGGTAAAAGCTAGTATAATTGTAAGCCAAAGACATGTCAATGTTTTTGTGTTTATTATCAAACTGTCAGCATCTTCTGTAGCCTGTTTTACTGAAAAATTAGCTTGCTCAAATCTTTATTTCAGAATTGAGACTAAACAAATTTTGTTCTTTTCGTTGCCCAGATTTTTTTTCTTCAAAACTGTCACAACCATTTCCTCATCAAAAATATTTCTACAGAACTTTGCTTTCTTGATTGGTGCAGTCGTTCTGTGCTCTTTGTATTTTTTAAAGTAGCCTAGCTTCAATTGGATACCCATTAAAAATGATTATTGCATTCCGACCATGGTGTTTTTATAAGTATTGCGTGTAGTTTGCACAAATTGAGCCAAACATAACCTTGCGATGCCACACGACACTATGTATAGAGTTTGAGTGCTGTTAATTCCGAGTGTCATCTGGTAGTGGTGAGAAAGCAGTGTATGATAATTTCACGCTCTTACACATCCCTTCTAATGAAAATAATGACAAAGGAAATGACGCAAGTTCAAATTTGAGGTATTCCTTGAATTTTTTGTCTGATTGCTTTGCGATCCACATTCTCAGAAAAAGCATTAGTGGGGTTTTGGTGATTGTAACTTCTTCGAGCCTCATACTGTTGCTGATTGTTGCAAGTGGAAGCACTATGACCTTGCATTTAAATTTGACAATCAAAATTTTCACCATTTATTTTGGAAACACAAACAGCACCAACCTCTTAGGACAAGTGGCAATTTATTCTGTCATCTCCAACAGCTCCAGTGCTTATGGACACTGATTTATCAATATTTGGAAAAGGAGGGTGTTGAGAAAACCAAGTGTTGATTTTTTTTAAAGTCTGCATTGTCGCGAATAACATGAGACATTCTCATATCGACATGGTGCTCTGTTGTTTCTAAAGAAATGTTGGTCACAAACATTGTTTAAGTAAACCAAACCCAAAGTTCACCAAATTATCACGCTGTCTGTCCATGAGTAAGTCCTCCAGAACTCTGCGTTGTCCGCATGAGTGTTTGTTCTATGCTCATATTAGAAGAAATGCTTGACCAAAACTTGTTGGAATGCCCGATAGTGAAATATCCTTTTGTGATGAATTTTTCATATCAATCAAAGGTATTTTTTTCCTCTAAAAGCAACATATTTTGTAAATATAGGTGCCTAAACTTTGCATACAAAACTAACCATTTGCATGACAATAAGGTTAAGCATTTTTTGTATGGTATCAAGACAAACGTGCCAGTTGCTAATTTGTTCTGCTTCAATGAATTGTTTACAAATGCAAACATCTGGAAATATTGTACCTACAGTTTTTGCTATGGGACCTTTATTTTCATCGTTCAGTTCTTTGTGGAATTTCCTGGAGACAATTTTGAACAAAACATTTTCGGCTACTGTAAGGATTACAGATCCATCTAATTCGCTCATAATTTTGTCTATTGCCGCTCAATATTTTTCTGTGAAATCTATCGATTGCAGGATTATGATCGCCAAAGCCAGATGAGACAAAATGAGAGCTTGGACCGCCCTGACATAATATTTTATATGTGGTTTTCAACATAAGTGGTATATAAATGATCCTTCAGTTCACTCCCAGACAATATGTATGTACTCTATGGACGATAACAAGACATCAACAGGTGAAATCCTCCAAGCATCACAATTACATTGCTCAAATCTGATTTGGGACCACTATTAGCGATGATTTTGTGAGCTTTTATGTATAGTGGCTATTGATCGAACGGGCCAATTGTTTAGTAATAAGGGGGATGAGGTTTTGCGATACTTCAACCTCAACCGTGCAAAATAATCTCATAAACTAAACATAAGCCAACAAATAAATAACCTAAGATTTGGATGGTAAGCAAACATCTTCCACTCGCACAGCACAACCTTCTTTTCCCCCTCCCCTGGTAGACACAGCTTTAGGGTTAAATGGTTGGGAGGGGGGAGGAGGAAAGCTTCTCATATGGTCCAAAAGTAGGCAGTAGTGTCAACGTCACTTCTACAACTGGTCAAATAAAAGGAAATATGCAAAACAATAACATTTAGAAAAATTGTGGAGTATTCTCCAATTTATGCCACTAAAGATCAGAAACTATTTTGCCAACAAAAAAAAGTTTTAGACAAAAATTGTATAAAATAGTTTCCTTTATAATATTGTCAGGGATTTTAGCACTTTAACCTCATTAAAAAAATAGACTTAGGGATCAACATTTTTAAAATAAGGGACTTTAAGCGACCAAAATTGTTTGCGAAAATAATCGGGAAAATCAGAATTGTTGTTATTGTTATTAAAACCGCAATCAATTATTTGCTAGCTTCGAGAACCTCTGAAATGCAATATTGATTAGATTATTAAATGGAACAAAATAATAAATATTTATATTGGATATTATATTTTGAATTGTTATGATAGTGAATCTCACAAAAATGCAATAAGTTGTAGCCTATATATAATTTGTGTGACACCTTTTGAAAAACCAACAACTTTATCATAAAAGGGTCACATCAAATTGTGTGTTAAGTGTTTTAAGTAAAAATAAAAGTATGTGTATGGCTTAAGATTAAGTCTTTATTTTCATAATATTTCACACAAAAAACAATAATTTGTTAATTTTCATTATTGTTATGAAATAAATAAGTTAGCCCTGTAGTATAAAACATTTCAGATAAACTCCTGGATGGGCAATGGGTTATATTTGTAGATTATTTCAATAAACTTTTGCTTAGTAACAAATATGAATATTCTTTACAAAATACTGGTATAAGATTACAGATTACTATAAATATTATTTAGTATTGCCCAACTTAATGAAAGTAACAATTGACAAAAATACAACAGATTTTAAATATTTTACATTATGGTAAGTAGGCCCCTAACAATAAAACTTGTGGCAATGTTTTGAATTTATTAATAAAGTGAACATTTAGAAAAAGTGAAACTCAAAGAGCCAGCCAATATCTGTGTAAAAAATAATTCGGTTAGGGCCTATAGAAAGCTATAAAGGACATTAGCATCGGTAGCAAAAATGAAAATTAAAATAGATTAAATGCCGCACATTAAGTACAATATATATTAATATATAATTCAAATTCAAACATAATGTAAGTTTGTTTTAGTTTTAATCTTTTGTTTCTTAATCCTTATGTTAGTTATTGATGTACGTTGATATTATTGGATAGTTTTTCAGAATCTTGTGCGTATTCAGCCCTCTGCTATAGTTCTACCTTTTCTCTCTGTATCTTTCCTAAGTCTCTATTTATTAATCTTGTCTTGGAGGCATTTCTAGCCATAACCAAGAGTAAACTAGTAATGGCTACCAGTATCTCTCCATCCCAGCCTACACGTTCACGTTACACGTTCATTCATTGCTGCTTTATCCCGTGTTAGCACTAGACCTGATGTTGAAAACCCAAGTTATGTTCAAATGTTCCCTCACTTTACTTTATTGGCCACAATAATTTAAATAAAATGGCACCAAAAAAATCATATTCAGACATGAATATGCTTGAGCAGTACACGTTCAAATGTTAAGACGAATTATTGTAAGAAATGTAAACTACAAATGCTAAGCAACTTATATAAACGTTTTTGTTTGTAAAAGTTTATAGTAGTTTTCTTTGATTTATTAGAAATTTTTGTTAAAAACTATCCAGATTGTAGGATCAACTGGAGAAGGAGATACAGAGAAACAAATATTTTAAGGTCAGCATTTTTTCAAAATAGTGGCGCGAGTTATGGCACGCTAAGGATGAAAACTTAGAAAATCATTTAGAACCTGTAACTATGTGACATAAATTAAATATCAAAGCTCCTACATTTTTTGTAAGCTAATCATATTTTTCGTCTCAATCGACTGGGCTAAGTGGTTTAAAATTTGCTAATGTTGGATGTTCCAGTGGCCAAACTACCAGTGGTTCATAATTTGCTAATGTTGAATGTTCCAGTGGCCAAACTACCAATGGTTTAAAATTTACTAATGTTGGATGTTCCAGTGGCCAAACTACCAGTGGTTCATAATTTACTAATGTTGGATGTTCCAGTGGCCAAACTACCAGTGGTTCATAATTTGCTAATGTTGAATGTTCCAGTGGCCAAACTACCAGTGGTTCATAATTTACTAATGTTGGATGTTCCAGTGGCCAAACTACCAGTGGTTCATAATTTACTAATGTTGGATGTTCCGGGGACTAAGAAATGAGGGCTAGTGGTTGATAGTCAGTCGTAAGTATAAACCTCATCTCAACATATTCAGCAGTGATACAAGTTTCGTAGCTTGTAGTAAGCCAGATAAAAGAGATATGCCTTGATACTTGGGACCCCTGGTATCAAAATTAAACACTCCAACGCAAAAATTACACAATGACAAGTTAAAAATATATCATAATAAGTTTTTAGTATTGGTAAATAAAGCGAAGATAAGTGGCAGTTCCTTTTGAAAGTATTTACAAATGTGTTACATAAGCTCTAGCAGGTCCATGTGGTATAATCAACGCCAATTTCCCCCCCTATTGCTATCCCATGTAAAATCATTACCAAAACATTAAAGCTTCACAAGTTCCAGGTAATTCTCAGAGGCTTTATTGTTGAATGGGCTTAAGCCTAGGCCTACTGAACAGGTTATTTCTAATTTTGTTTGATACCCCACATAGAATACTAAGCATATTAAAAGACAAACCGTTAGCCCTAACAACTTCTATAAATGTATGTGTGATAAGAGATTTTGTCTAAGACACTACTACATTTTGCACTTGAAGCTAACATATTTAAATATATGTATGTATCAGAGATGAAGTTGTTTAAAATATCATGATAAGAAAAAATTGTATTCAAATGAGAAATTATTTAAATTATTAATTATCAAAACAATATTTTATTCGCAAATCTAGCTTCTCCAGAAATTCTATTCTTACTCACTTGCTTAAAAATAAAAACTAACAGAACAATGTGTGATTTGCAACAGTTAATCAAGAATAAAGAAATTGCGCACAGATTTACGGAATTTAAAACCTAAAAGTAAAATTTTGAAATTACAAAGTAAATGATGTATACTATCTATGTAATTAATAATTTCTTACGCGATAAAAATATAATAATTGAAGTTAGGCACGCGATAACCCAGCAGACTCTTTAATCCAAATCTTCTAATTCTTTTTCAGGATAGCCAACCTCGTGCATTACATTTAAATGACAATAGTTATTTAATACCCATATTTAATAAATTTAAAATCTAGTTAGTACACATAGTTTTGTTTAAAAACATTTTGATATAAAATAATTTTAAGTTATTTCATTATTCTAGTAAATTATTGTAACTATCGCATAGATGTTCAACATATGTTGGCTAAGCTAGTGTTATCAAGTGTTTTGTTTTTTCATTCTTTCAACAGTTTCTTTGTAGTCACATAATAAAAAAAACTATATATATATACATATTAAATGTAAATAGATTAATATATAACGTGACCAGATTAGTTCTGCCCTAAAGCATGACATGGTTATACCAGGGGGCTTGGGGGGATATAATCGTTATGGAAGACCTCTCTGTCAGGGCTGTGGAACCCTCCCCTTCCCCAGTTTTTTTAAAAATTTGAAGCCTGAAAAGTCGTATTATGAGGCCATCCTTGACCCATGCAAATAAGATATAAGTTAAATTCTCGCTTTTAGCTGAATTCAGACGTTGCCGTTTTGTTTTGTGGTAAAACAAGTAGAAAGCAAAGCCCACTTAAGCATAATTTTCTTTTTTGGGGCGGAGGGGGGGTTTGAGGGATGTGATTGAAAACGTATGGAGAGTTAATTCAGATGCTTATTTTTACAATTATTTTTGCCGTTGTTGTTTAAACAAACTTCTAAAAAACATACAAGTAAATAGAAAAAGTACATTATATTTATTCCCTCAGTAAGTTTTAGAATCTAAATTCTAAGTGTACATTTTTGGCATAGCGGAAAAAACTCTCAACTGCTACATTACTTCCTGGCAGTGCTAGTACATATTCTGCGATTTTACTGATGTGCTGATGGTTTATGGAGTTTTCTCTCTAATGTTTAAGCAGTTCAAGCCACCGTTTATCAGATTCTAATTTGTTATATATATCATATGGTTCTCAATGTATTTATTTAGACAAGTGATTTCATCAAAAAGCTCTGTATCAGAAGATGCATCGAAATTGTTTTTTATCAGTAAGGTAGTTTATGGCCAGTTGAACATCAGACCATTCTGTAGTTTTTTCAGAGTTGCCCAGTCAAACGTTTCCAATTCCTTGAAATGTGTTGTCCACTGCTCTAAATATTGTAATGATGTCTCGTAAAATGTTAAAATAGTCATGTTAATATCCTCTTTTTCAGGTCCTGAACCCTTGTTAGTCATTAAGTTGCGTAGTAAATGAGGAGTAAATCTAGTATTAATCTTATTTTGAAGGTTCTCTTTCATTGTTTTTATCTCTGGAATAACCTCGATGTCAGAAACTTTCTGACCTTCCACTTTTAAAACTGAGTTTTGGAAAGAAGCTGTTTGGCTGTGTATGAAATATAACACTACTAAGTGTTCATCTTCAAAGAATGTCTTCAAAACCACGGGACATTTAGGTTGACTCAGAAAATATTCCTTAAGTGACAAATACAATTTTACAATTCTTTCCATGGCAGGCTTTAGCGCTATCCATCGTGTTTTTCTGTACCCCAACATTTTCTGGTACTCAATATCGATGGTGTCACAAATTTCTTAAAAGGTTTCTACCCTTACTGTGTAAATATAGATGGATGAATATATTTTCACAACCACGACTTATACATCTACTGGCAAACAATCAGACCCAATTAATACAGTGTTGTGTATAATGTGCGAAGAACATCCAATACCCACAATATCTCTTTGCAAAAAGGTTTCCAATTTACGAAAACATTCCCAGTTCCTTTTCTTCGTGCACCACCAAACATACAATTTGTGTTATCCCACTGAAAGAAATTATTTTGTCTGTTGGGTTATGATTTTACAACAAATCCTTTAAATAACTGACAATAATTTCGGAAGTCTCACCCCATCAAACTTATCAAAATATCTCACCAACATGGGTAATATCTTTTGTGACCCGTGGTTAGATGAGTCTGTCTTTAAGGAAACCTAATATGCATTTTCCAACCCCCTTTTAAGTTGTGAATCAGTCAATGGTGCAAACAGAGTTACAATGGCTTGCAATTTTGTTCCGGCACAATAAAACTTTGGTTCAAGGCACATACTTATTACTTTTTAAGCACAATCATTGGAACAAAAGCTGTGATTTTCTTGTACAGTGTGATAGGCCCAGACACTTTGGCAGCAGAAACTTCGAGATCTTTCTTGGACGGCACATTACTTTTGAAAAACAAAGAAATCGATTTACTAGAACAAGCGGCCTGGTCTGAAGCTAAGTGCTGATAAGATTTTAAATGTTTTCCACATCACAGGAACCTCCAAGCGCAACACTAAACTAAGTACGACATTTTTCACATACAACATACTACTGTTTGCTTCACTTTTAAGTTTTATGAACGGATATTTAACCCGTAAGTCAGCGTTGAGAGAGCACTTTCTTTTTGGCATTATTATATATATATATATATATATATANTCTTCATTAACTTTTTGTTATTTATATATATATATATATATATATATATATATATATATATATATATTTGTTTTCAAACTTAAGCACATACGACACAACTTACTAAAGTCTAAACACAACTCTTTAGAAAGAAAGAAACACATTTGAGGTTATTGGCCGATCGAATGATCTATAAATAATCCTGTGTACTGCTAACGAATGTTGATGACTAACGAGTCTAACCGAATACTTCCGAAGGAGGCTTGAGTCATAACGAATACTTCTGAAGGAGGCTTGAGTCATAACGAATACTGTAGTTCTGGGCACATTGGTGTGGTACGGCGGAGGAGGATTGGCATCGTCTAGACTGGACTGATAGGCACTGGGCTAGCGCACTGAGCGTTTAGACTGGACTGATAGGCACTGGGCTAGCGCACTGAGCGTCTAGACTGGACTGATAGGAACTGGGATAGCGCACTGAGCGTCTAGACTGGACTGATAGGCACTGGGCTGGTGCACTGAGCGTCTAGACTGGGCTGATAGGAACTGGGATAGCGCACTGAGCGTCTAGACGAGTCATAAAGTTTTTATTAATTTACATAGCTCACAAAATGGGCTACTCTCCAATGTGGGACAAGTGTGCGTCCCATGGAAAATATTGGGGACAGCGGGACATATTTCCCCAAAGTGGGACTGTCCTGCTCAAAGCGGGACGTCTGGGTACGTTACTCATACAACCCCGATATTTAAATTTAAAAAACTTAAAATGTTTGATAAAATATCTTTATTTTTAATTTTTACTGTTCCCTTCAGTCTGAGTTTGCGACTTGTATTTATGTTTTTGAGCATCGGGAGGAAATTCTTCTCAGTATCCTTTTATGTATTAATAATTATGGAATAACATTAAAATCATCCTTTAGGCTAGACCAGAGATGGGCAAATGGTGGCCCTACGGTGAGTTCATTCCGGCCCGTGGACAAGATGATAAATTTTAAATGTACCTGACTTAATTACTTGTTAAGTCGATGGTTTTCCAACAAAACTGGATTCTTTATAAAACCATACCAATATTAACATTTCCAAACATGATAAATCATGCTCAAAAATATTTGTTGGTATTGGAGTCATCATATTGATGTGAACAATTGCTTTCAACCATGAAACTTAGATAGGAAAAGTGATCTTCGACTTACCGATGACTCTTTATGAATCATCTACTCACAGCTGGAAGCCCCATCTACAAAATCCGTAGCCATAAGTCCATAGTCCATAAGAAATGGATGCCACAGTATCGGATTGCTTTATCTATAGAGTCCTTATCCTGGTCCATAGCCTACTTTGTAAAAGTTTGTCAGCTTGAACTTTCAAAGGAATAATTTATAAGAACGACCAATAACAGTTGAGTAAATAAATACATCAAAATAAAAGCATCATTGGCAGTGAAAGTGTCCATTGCTAATTATATCTTTGCTAGTTCCAATCGTGTTTTAAATATGGCTAATGTGATTGTACGAAACCTAAATTTCAAGTATAATCTGGACGTTTCCTCAGAAAATTTGTTTTAATTTATTTTATTGATCAGATGAATGCTTGCTGTAGTCTATTTTCTTCCAAAGAGTTTTATTGGATGAAGGCTCTGACTATATTATTAATTGGAATGGTCACGTTATTGACAGTTGGTCTAAAGTTTGTGTAGACGTGAATACAATTTCAATAATTTACAGACAAACGGATTATAGGGTTTGTAGAAGAAAATCCTGGCAGCTCATTCACAGCTTCACTAATCTCTCATACCCCACCATAGGACCATAGATTTAATGAACAATATACCAAACCACTATGGTACCATTGCATTTAAACTTAGTTTGTAATTGTTTAACTATATATTCAATTGCAAGGTAAACTATATAAATTGTTTCAAATCTTGGTACAGCTGGATAATTTGTGTTGTATTAAAGAAACTATTGGTTCATTCCAGTAGAATTCACCAGATCTGAATTTAAGTGGTTGCAGTACTACTTCCAAAAAAATTGGAACAAACAAACATATACTGAGGAGCCAAAACCAAATTTACAATATTTTTATTCGGGG
>CABFVZ010001468.1:161391-192835 GCA_902151445.1 Timema monikensis
TTATCGACTGGGAGGATGTGTGGAATGTGCTGTTGTGGTCAAGGTCACAGGTCTGACATGTTTAGACTGGCAGTTTGTCGACTGGGAGGATGTGTGGAATGTGCTGTTGTGGTCAAGGTCACAGGTCTGACATGTTTAGACTGGCAGATTATCGACTGGGAGGATGTGTGGAATGTGCTGCTGTGGTCAAGGTCACAGGTCTGTCATGTTTAGACTGGCAGTTTATCGACGGGGAGGATGTGTGGAATTTGCTGCTGTGGTCAAGGTCACAGGTCTGACATGTTTAGACTTGCAGATTATCGACTGGGAGCATGTGTGAAATGTGCTGCTGCGGTCAAGGTCACAGGTCTGACATGTTTAGACTGGCAGATTATCGACTGGGAGGATGTGTGGAATATGCTGTTGTGGTCAAGGTCACAGGTCTGACATGTTTAGACTGGCAGTTTATCGACTGGGAGGATGTGTGGAATGTGCTGCTGTGGTCAAGGTCACAGGTCTGACATGTTTAGACTGGCAGNTATATCAACTTAATCCAAGAAAATTCTAAGTCTTCTTTTCACCCCCATAAAACCTTTAATTTTAAAATCTCCAATACTGTTATTTTTCCTCCACTTCCTCATGCAGAGTGGTAAAGGATATGTCCCAGAGAGTTGGATCTAAATTTATTCTTTTGACAAAAAAAAATCTCTAATTTTGTTATTTTTAAAATGTTTGTGTATTTCCATTTGTTTTATTTAAAAAAGAAGTAGGCTAAAGTTAAATATCTATAATATTTTACAGATAGCCTTTGTTAGTGTGATCATCACAACAACATTTCATTATTTTGTTTAACTTAGTTTTTAAAGAAAAAAATATTAATTTGCCACTTTTTTCATTTTGGATGCTTTGTAACAATCAGTGGCCCTACTGATACAGAAGAAATGTTAAATGTAACATGGCTGAAGCTTTAATTTTGTATTGCAATAAACAAAGATGCATTATAATATGTTCATGCAAACTACTTGACAATTTATAGTTTCATTATAGAACACATTTATTTAAAATAAAAATCAGGTGTAACTGTAGAATTATTAGTTTACTGATAGATATGTTGTTAGCTCTAAGTGATATGTGTAGTTGTTTAGTGTACGTTTATAGAGGAAGCAAGAGCTACAATTTTTCTGTCAGACTGGCAGTTTGTCAACTGGGAGGATGTGTGGAATGTGCTGCTGCAGTCAAGGTCACAGGTCTGACATGTTTAGACTGGCAGTTTGATGTGGAATGTGCAGCTGCTGTCAAGGTCACAGGTCTGACATGTTTAGACTGGCAGTTTGTAGACTGGGAGGATGTGTGGAATGTGCTGCTGCGGTCAATGTCACAGGTCTGACATGTTTAGACTGGCAGTTTGTCGACTTGGAGGATGTGTGGAATGTGCTTCTGTGGTCAAGGTCACAGGTCTGACATGTTTAGACTGGCAGTTTATCGCCTGGGAGGATGTGTGAAATGTGCTGCTGCTGTCAAGGTCACAGGTCTGACATGTTTAGACTGGCAGATTGTTGACTGGGAGGATGTGTGGAATGTGCTGCTGCGGTCAAGGTCACAGGTCTGACATGTTTAGACTGGCAGTTTGTCGACTGGGAGGATGTGTGGAATGTGCAGCTGCTGTCAAGGTCACAGGTCTGACATGTTTAGACTGGCAGTTTGTAGACTGGGAGGATGTGTGGAATGTGCTGTTGTGGTCAAGGTCACAGGTCTGACATGTTTAGACTGGGAGGATGTGTGGAATGTGCTGTTGTGGTCAAGGTCACAGGTCTGACATGTTTAGACTGGCAGTTTTTAGACTGGGAGGATGTGTGGAATGTGCTGCTGCGGTCAAGGTCACAGGTCTGACATGTTTAGACTGGGAGGATGTATGGAATGTGCTGCTGCGGTCAAGGTCACAGGTCTGACATGTTTAGACTGGCAGTTTGTCGACTGGGAGGATGTATAGAATGTGCTGCTGCGGTCAATGTCACAGGTCTGACATGTTTAGACTGGGAGGATGTGTGTAATGTGCTGCTGCGGTCAAGGTCACAAATCTGACATGTTTAGACTGGCAGTTTGTCGACTGGGAGGATGTGTGAAATGTGCTGCTGCTGTCAAGGTCACAGGTCTGACATGTTTAGACTGGGAGGATGTTTGGAATGTGCTGCTGCGGTCAAGGTCACAGGTCTGACATGTTTAGACAGGCAGTTTTTCGACTGGGAGGATGTGTGGACTAACTGTACAATGTATTAAGATCATCTAGTTCACTTTAGCTCTCTAAATGAGTCATGGATGAAGTGTATTTTTCTTAAAAGTAATGTATGTAAACTTTCCTTTTAATACTTAAACCATGGAAAATCATGCACTTTTAGAAATAATGTCAAAGTCTTTCACCATTAAACTTATATTTTTTCTTCTAAAGATCAACTTCATAGTGTTTACCAAAAAAGCAAGTGACGCTAGCTCTCTCTACCCAATAGAAAGCTAGCCTTCACAACATGTTGCCAGGAGTTCTCCTATTAGTTGGTTTTGACACTAGTGACAAGGGGTCCAAGAAGCAAGGGGTAGGTCATATATAAGCAACTTGTGTGTATGAATATATATAAAGGTTAAAGAATGAAATTTGTTAAGCTCATTCAGTCAACATGTCAGTTTTGTTGTGGAGGGTTTCATGTCCTGTCGTATCTTCCATGTGAGTGAGTACAGATCTCTGATACTCATAACATTACAGGTGGCTCCACAGTCAATTTGACTCATCACTTCTTTTGCCTCTGCTATTGCGCTTTGTTGCAACTTGATTTTGGTAAAAAGTTCTTCTAATGCCATTGTGAACATTTCACCCTCCGACTCTGAGACTTATTCGTGTAAAATTTGTACAAATTGTTTCTCTCATCTTATTTGTGGAATGGCCCCAGTATTGTTTTGTGACTTTTGATTTGGAAACACTCGTGAAATATCCTATTTTTCTGCATTCTATGCACTCTTTCTTCTGCGCAGGGCGATATTTGCGCTCCTCTAAGGGACGATTTCCACAGAAGCAACATTCTCTAAATTGTAGGCCTCTTTTTCCTTTGAATCTCTGTTTGTGTTCTTTCGTTGTCTATCCTTTGGTTTGTGCCGTGTGGGGAACAAATCTATTTTATCCATTACCTCTTCTAGGCCTACTACGTCTCTTATTGATGCTAATATCTTAATTTGTTTATCTGTAGCTTCGTGCGCATTTGTCAGATTAATTGTAGTTTCGACAGTAAGACATTTGTTACTGAAAAGATTTTTTCCTTAGTTTCCCGTGTGATACTCTCGGCACAAGATTATCTCGAAGTAAATCCTTTTCCAATGCTCCAAAATTGAAGTTTCTCACCAAATCTTTTAGGCGCTGGATATACTGAGCGACAGATTCAGAAACAGCTTGTTTTGCCGCGATGAATATGAAACACTAATAAATCACACTCGTCCTGTTTCAAATCTAGTGTGTTATATATTTTGAGACCTTCTGTTCCTAGTATATTGGGACCTGAATTTTGTTCTGTTCACTGTTTTAATTTTAGTAGCGGTTGCACAGTCTGTATATTCCAACTTAAGTAATTTTCAATTTTCTGCTTTATCTCCATCCTTTGATAATGGAGATAGGCTAGTGATAACTTACCTGGCATTATTTTCAAAGCGTTTTACTTTCTTCCTACATATATTCTATGGACCCTATTTTAAGCACTGCACTCTTAATATACACTATTTTATACTCTATATCACAATAATTATATGGGATTTCCACATAATTGACCTAAAATTTTACACATATATATATAAAGCCTTATCTAATGCACTTCATATTTGGTTTGCACTTGAATCACTTCCTTTAGCATTTTGTTGCCCGCACTTTTGTTTATATCTTGTAGATCAAACTCGCAGGCAGTTCTGTCTTGATTTTATTTATTAGCACTTTTATTAAAATTAAACTTTAATTTGATAGATTGTGGTATGACCACCGCTGCTACCATGTTGATATGCTCTATATCGTCTATTGCCTGTATGTACATGTCGCCAACCTCGGTTTACTACATTACACTAGCCTATGGCCTACAGACCCGATCTTATAATCTACACCATAGCTGAAATAATGAAGGTAAGCTTGCTGCCAATCAGTGTAAATAGCTCAGAATGGTAAACATACATTTAGTATTTTAGCTGCCATTGTTGTTATTGGCACACCTTTGTAAATGTCATAGTTTTAATTTATTTTCAAAAAAAGCAGTAGCTATATAAGTAGTTGAAGTTTTGTTTCATCAGACATGTCAAGTGTTGAACTTTGTACATTCCTCATAACATTCCTGTTAGTTAGGATTTGTAAGTTTGGTTCATTATTGATTATTATAAACAAATATTTGCTGCCTAAAAATTACAAGCATAACACTTTAATTAAAATCTTGGATAGAACAAATTTACAGAATATTATACTCAGTTATAATAATCGAGTAAAATATTCTGTAAATTTGTTATATATCCAAGTAAAAAAAAAAGTGTTATTTCATAGAAGTATTTTTAAATTTCATAAATTAGTTAAATTGTTATTTTTATGAAAAGGATGATTGTTTTAAGTATGAATATATAGGTACTGCTGAAATTAAGTGGCTTAATATTATCAGTTTGACAACGGAACTAATTGTATTTAACATGATTTTAAACATGTATTAATTAGCATTTAAGTATAATATCATTATTTGTATGATAAAATAAAAATGCATTTCATATAAAGTAATTTTATAAAATAAATAAAACTGCAAACTCTGTATAACTTTACACTTTATGTAGAAAAATTATGTTCTATTCTTTAAATACATAAGTTTAATTACATTCTGAACACAGGAACTGTAATTAAAATAAATATGTTACAAAATTATACAAATTGAGTATATCTAAATTACTTCTCTTTACTCATTACATGAAAATATCAACTCTTTTCAGGCTTAAAGAAATGTCTGAAACATTTCATTTGTTTACAAAAAAATACATTATATAAAATATATTAATATCACACTGTTTCTTCTAGTTTATAATATAACAAGTGTTTTTTAGTGTTTTATCCTAGCACCAAGTAATTGTAAGAATAAATCTTCAATTCATTTGATTTTTTATTGTTTTTTGACAGAGATCATTTTCAAATTATAAAATCTTTTAGTACAATGATTATTAATTTACTACGACGTATAAAATTACTGTAGCTCCTACTTATTCACAGACCGCTGAAACTTATATTCATCTCAACAACTCACAGATAATTTCTCCTGCTAAATACAACCTGATATTATTTTCATGAGTATGTTTAGGATTTGTCATAAAAGGCACTTATATAACATCAACACTATAGTTATGATGATCATATCTAAGAGTGGTTTGACGTATATGCCTCTTTGTGTCCACGATTTATACACTAAAATAAGTTTTAGAAAAATCTTTAAAATGGCAAGTTTATTTGATGTGATAGTTATCCATTCAATGGTGTACCAGATGCACACGCATGTCAGAACCCATTCATACAATCACTGTTAACATATCACCCCCTCCTCTGTCAACCTCACAGGGGGATTGGAACGTCCTTTGAACAGAGGGCAACACTTTCAAGTTAATAATTCGCTTAGCAAAGTCTTTGTGGGGGCCAATGTCATCAAATGCTGCCGTGTTTTTCCGAACATCCGGACTTTGAGCTTTGAAGAGCAGTATCTGACTGTTACGACAAGGGGAGCTCTGCCGTGACCGGTCTGTGGCCTGAGGTTTAACAGGGACCACATCTGGGTCTGGGATCATTTCGACCATTTCTGCAGTAGATGTCGAGGAGGATGCATCAGTAGACAATGGTCTAACTACACTTACATGGTGTGGTTGAGAATCTGAAATACTTTCAACAGACGTAGAGGATTTGGCCGACACTATGCTGGGTACAGATTCTTCTTTGAGAGGGTTGGCTACATATCGTCTCAGGTTTTCTTCATTCTGTAAGTTATTTGACTTCTCATCATCACAATTGGTGGCTCTGCTGCCCTCCAGATGTGCTCCCGATTCTAACATGATCCTTCGTCTCCACACATTGTGCCAGTAATATAGAGACCCGACTGCTGCTCCGACAACCAGTACCAGAATAATGCAGATTAGAGCTATAAAATAGCCATTATCTAAAACATAGAAAATAAAAAATTTTGTCAAGTGAGTTCTGAAAAAGTACTTGACTTATTACTATCAATCTTACACAATAAATGTATGTTTAGTAATATTTATTCCCAAGCAATCTCAGGTAAACATTTAGTTGAACTATTATGTAAGTCATTGATTATGATCATTAGAATAGTTTAACAGAGTTGTTGCATTTTGTAAGTTATTATTAGATGCAAGTCCTGCCTTTTGTTTGCTAAAAGGTTAATTATTTGAGCACTGTTTAGTTTTATATTGTTTCAAATAAACAAATAAGATTTAAAATAAAATTATATAACGCTCTGATGTATAATGTTCATTTATTCTCTAGAAAATAATACTATTTTATGAGTCAAATAGAACTTTCTTTAACTGCTTATTGAATAAAATAATCTCAAAAGATGAGTTTTATTCCCACCTTCCTTTTTTTTCTCCTCTCTGGAAGTGGCTATGGCTGTTTCGACCTTGACCTCCACCACTGACGAGGTGAACACTGGTAAGTTAGTCTGCTTGCGGCTGATGGCTTCTCCTAGAACCTTGATTCCGTCAGTCACAGCTGTATTCTCATGCAGTCCGGTCGATTGAGACAATGATGACTAAAATAACACAAATAAAACACATCTGGGTATAGTGGTAAGAAAAGTAGGAAGAATAACTAAAGCAAATATCATACATAATATCTGTGAAAGCCCGGCGTTATACTATTCTACAGCACATAGTGATTGTCAGGGGTGTTGCGCTGGGGCGCGTGTCAATGTTGGGAAATTCTAGGACTACTCTGATTACATTGCCTAAGATATAAGACTCAACATATTTGATTTAAAAAAATATCTTGTGGTTTCAATATGTTGAAATGAAAAGTGCCATTTTTATATTTTTCTAGGGTTTGGACTCACACACACTTGATGTTATGTAGTTTAAGGCGTCAAAACCGCAATACACAGATGACTCAGTTTTTAGAGAATCACTAAGGGCTCAGATATTAGGCACGAACTGTCCTAAGTTCACTAAAACCAAAATGTATTCCTCCTTACTATCTTCTATGTTTCCTTCTAAAGTGTGTGCATTTTTTCATCTTTTTATTCCACAAGGTACCTTAAATAGGCCCTAAATAAGTTCTGACATGCTCCAACTATCTGGACTCTTCCTTCATTCACGTCTTAGTGAGTTCCCTGTGGAACCTCCTTTCAAAACATCAACAGTGAGATTTAGTTAATGTTTCTCAAAGGTCATACTGAGTGACACTTCAACCTCCGCATCAAATGTTACCAATGTCACATTCCTCCATGCGTTGCAGGCATACAGCAAATAAACCTGCCTTTCCTTGCTGCAACTCAGGTATGAAAGCCAATAAGGTGGTTGTCTGCACTCAGCCTAAGTCCTTTAACCAGTCTTCCTTTCAGTTGCCCTAAATAAGAACTCTGGTAGAGAAAAAGAATGAAATTACGATGTTTGAATTATTCATAGAATTATGTTAATTGCTGCTTCAGAGAAAGATTTGTTTGTGTCAAACAGATGGTTTAAGCACAAATATATTACATGTACGAGGGGGACCCAAAATAAACCGTATTGAAAGCGTGTGGCCGTTCCTAGGCGTAGTAGAGAGTTCTCCCGCTAGGTGGGTCTACTAGAGACCTTCCCAAATCAGTTGCCCAAGTGGCGTCTTCGTAGAAGGTTACATTTGATTGTAGTGTTGTTATTCTCAACTGTTCTCATTTGCTGCCTGCGAAATCGTTTTGGCAGATTTAAAGGAACAAAGAGAAGGTTTGAAATTTTGCTTCCTGCTTGAAAAATCGGCAATGGAAGCTTACCAAATGCTTCAACAGGCTTTCAAGAAGGATGCTGTAAGCCGTACACAAGTTTTCGAGTGATTTGGGCGCTTTAAATGTGGCGAGATGAGTGTTTAAGATCACGCTCGTTCTGAGCACCCTTGATCATCTCGAAAAGACGAAAACATTGGAAAAATCCACCAAAAAATCTACAAGGATTGTCGTTTCACGATCTATGAAATTCCAGAACAGACAGGAGTGAGTTGGAGCTCGTGCCAGTGGATTTTGACCGAGGATTTTCAAATGAGACGTGTTGCCACTAAGTTAGTTCCTCACCTGCTCACACAGGATCAGAACACCATTCATCTGAATTTGAGCCAGGACTTGAAAAATCAGAATGAAAGTGACCCAAACTTTTTGACCAAGGTCATTACAGGTGATGAGAGTTGGTGTTACGGATATGACCAAGGTCATTACAGGTGATGAGAGTTGGTGTTACGGATATGACCAAGGTCATTACAGGTTATGAGAGTTGGTGTTACGGATATGACCCCCAACTCTCCCGAACAAAAAAAGCAAGAAAGGTGAGGTTGAATGTTAAGACGATGATTATTGTTTTTTTAGATGTTCGTGGAATTGTGCACCGGGAAGGAAATGCGTGGAGCTCTGGGGATCAGGTGACTAGTTCCATCATCATGACAACGCTCCTGTACACACGGTCTTGTCTGTGAACCGCTATTTGGGCTCTCAGGGGTGAGCTATCATTCCCCACCCCCTGTGTTCGCCAGAACTAGCCCTGTGTGACTTGTTTCTGTTCCCGAGAATGAAAACAAACCTAAAAAGAAAGTGCTTTGATGATGTGGAGATTGTAAAAACAGCTTTTCAGAGGGCACTGGACGATATCAAAGTTGAAGAGTTCCAGAGGTGCTTCAAACAATGGGAAAAAAAGACTGGACAAGTGCATCGCATCTAATGGAGAGTACTTTGAAGGAGACTGAAAAATTGTCAAAGATTATGTCAATCAAACTGTGTCAACAGCTCAACATCTCTGAGATATCAAGTTCGACATTTGGGAGAAATGGATTGGGACTTGATTACTAACAGAACTCCCTGAGGAATATAAGCCTATGATCATGGCTCTTGAAAGTTCGGGTATGACAATCAACGCACATACAATAAAGGTAAGGTTACTACAAGACATCAAAAGTGTTCAACAAAAATCCACCGAAACATCATTTTACAGCTGTCAGCAGAACACAGCGCACCCTAGCGGGAACAGTAAGAACTATTGACATATAAACAAAACTACAGGGCAATAACCTCACATTCAAAAATATTACAATTGTAACAAGAAGAGTTATTTTGCGGTAAATTTCTGAAGAAAACTGAAAAACGGCGAACATAATGATAAATGAGCCGAAAACAAGGACACAAGTGCATTCCTAGTGTGTATAAGTCCGAACGCACTGAAAGAAAGTGAACCATGGCATTTGGATCCGTGTGCATAAATGCACCTCAGCAACAATAAGGACATAAATAATCCAAATAAGTGTGAGGTGGAAATCTTGACGGTTAATGGAGAAACTATCAAAACTGAGTCCAGAGAAAGTGTGACCATTAATGTTGCAGTACGTGGTAGTGAAGATAGTGTTGGGGTACAAGGCGTTCACTATGCAATGGGCATCACACCAAATCTTTTATCTGTAAGTAAAATAGCCGAGAAAGGGAAAAAACTTGTTTCTGATAGACATGATGGCAAGATTTATAACAATGATGGGGATCTTATGGCCACAGCAACTGAGCAAAGAGGTATTTAACAATTAGACATATCATCTTCCCATCGGGCTTATGCTGTGACATCGCCAAAGGACTTATGGCACATAGACGATTGGGTCACCTAAATAGAAACAGCATGGAAATGTTAAATTACATGGGCAATGGAGTTGAAACAATCCAGAGCAACATGGACCCCTGGAAGATATGCATTTTGTGAAAGCATAGTTGACAACCTTTTAAGAGGAGTACATTTCGAGCCAAGGAACCTTTAGAGCTAATCCACACAGACTCATGTGGGCTGATGGAGACCAGTTTGTTAGGAGAAAATACGTATTTCTTCATCCTTGTCAATGACTGCACAAGATATACCCATGTTCTTTAAATTCAAAATGGATCAATCCAATGTTTGTGTCAATTGTACTCACTCTTCTTTATTCTTTGTGTTTGATAAAGGCAACAATGCTGAAATATTATTCTATTTATTTTAAAATGTGTATGTGACTACTTCTACTATAGAAGACAGAAGAAAGGAAGAAGATGTCACCTTTGTGCATTGGATTCTTCACACATTTTCACCCTTTCCCTAGGTGGGCTTTCATCAAATTTACTCTTATTAGTTAATTTTCCCTTTTTCTTTAGATTTAACATTTTCCATTATTATAATATTGATTCGTTTTTTGGTAATTCTCAATTTTCAAAGATAAGAGTTTCAAAGGATATAATATTTCTATGGGGTTTATGGGTATCCCCGTTCATTGTATTTATGCTACTAATTTTCCACATTTGAAAACTTGTTTTTTGAGAGTAACCAGGTTTGTATAGCCTGTTGCCAATGTTTATATGACCTTTTTTAACACTTGTATATTAAGATCCATTACCTGCTTAAGCTCATTTTCCTACTCTCTGTTATGTTTACTATATTTTTGGGGAGTCAACATGGGTTAGATATATAGTGATATTCAAATTATGAATCCCTGTAGAATATAATAATTACTTCTATAAGTTGTGCTGTTTGCAGGACTTTGTCCACTGGTCGGTTGCTGCCACCTGCTATAGATGTAGCGTCAACCGACTGAGTTGTCGGTACAGGTTGTAGTTATCAAGACTAGCAGAGTTATTATATTAACAACTTGTATCATTACCATATTGTTTCACACAAAGATGATAATTGCTAACAACAGATGATATTATCTTTTTAGAACTAACTGATAACCTTGAAGTTATTAACACTTCACTGGTACAGTACTTGTAACACAAACATGATCTAGGTGTATAGACAGAGGTGACCTGGTGGTCTAGGGGGTTCGGATTCTACGTTAAACTGTAGGTCCTCCATTTCATCTCACAATCACCCTACCATTACACATTAGCGTAAGTGCGTATAACCCGACTGTAGAATATAATAATTACTTCTATAAGTTGTGCTGTTTGCAGGACTTTGTCCACTGGTCGGTTGCTGCCACCTGCTATAGATGTAGCGTCAACCGACTGAGTTGTCGGTACAGGTTGTAGTTATCAAGACTAGCAGAGTTATTATATTAACAACTTGTATCATTACCATATTGTTTCACACAAAGATGATAATTGCTAACAACAGATGATATTATCTTTTTAGAACTAACTGATAACCTTGAAGTTATTAACACTTCACTGGTACAGTACTTGTAACACAAACATGATCTAGGTGTATAGACAGAGGTGACCTGGTGGTCTAGGGGGTTCGGATTCTACGTTAAACTGTAGGTCCTCCATTTCATCTCACAATCACCCTACCATTACACATTAGCGTAAGTGCGTATAACCCGAATGGGTAGTAAGACGCAGTGCTAACAACAACAATAATAATAATAATAATAGGTGTATAGACCTGCCAATTGCTCACCAGAGTGGCTTCTATGGTGTCATTGTAACCCTGCTTTAGATCACACAGCAGTACCAACTGGTGGTCAGACTCTGAGGAGGCCTGGTGTAAAGCAAGTAATACACGCAGCTGATCACAAAGACCCTCAATGCTGACACCGGGTGGAAGTTTTTTGCGATCCACATACAAACTGAGTCTGACGCATGAAAGACTAAGGGAGGCTTGATTGGGCCAGCATGATGGCAGAGACGGTAACTGAGGGGGCCCCACACGCTTCCCACTTTGAAGGTCTCTGCATTCCCCCCAAGGGACGCAAGGAGGTGCAAGACAAGCTTCTCGTGGGGAGGGAACACACACCTACGCAGAACACAACTTTATAAATCATTTTACCCAGTATAAGTTTTATTGACCATTGTGTGTTGAAGCAGACATTGTAAATGGAATGTCACCTGGTTCGGCTGACAAATGATGGAGTCTTGTCCCAAGCAGTTTCCCAGCCCACACCACACCTTGGTGCACTTGACGATCGAGTCTTTGCAGCTGCACATATTGCATTCATACTGCCAACTTGCATTGTTGGAGTAATATTGGGTGTTCCAGAAGCAAGTTCCTGGGCTGTAAGCCATTACCTCAACTGCAACAATTAAAACACATTTCAATGAAGGACCTGCGGTAGTGATTTCACTGTGTGTTAAGTGCTTATGAATCAGTAAATGTACTGAATTTCCCAACTTAAATGATATCCCTTTACTTTAAAAAGGAAGTACAAAATGGATTAAACAAACTATTTCACATTAGTAATGAAACATAAACATTTTCAAGTTTGATATTGTGTGGTATTATAATGAGTTTGAATTGTGAAACAGGTGATAAGACTAAGTTCAACGAGTCAACTAAGACAAATATACATGTTTTGAGTTCATGTTTGTTAATTTGGTAAGTCAAAAAGATTTATGTCGTAGAAGAAAACGCTTTGAAAATGTCACTTCATTGTGTAAGTATCGTTGTACAGCTCATCACAATGATGAATGTCCCGCTAGAAAGCGGCGATGCTACACATGACATTATACTAAGGTTTGTTGATCCACGGATACATATAAAAAACATTTAACGTTAGACAAGTGAATCTAGCACTGAACGACATTCTTAGACCAAATCTAGTGATTTATTTAGAATATTCCATTGTAATCATATAATGTAGTGCTCAAAACTGTTAGCGAAGATGCACTTGAAATAAATGGCATAATTGAAGTGCATGTGAAACATAATTACAAGTTTGAATTACCAATGGTAGTATGCAGTGAATACTGTCATGGGTGCAGATAGTAACCTGGCCTACTCCAAAATAATTAGTAAAAGAAACTGTAGAAAACTAGCCTCGGAAGGACCCTCCTATTGACAAGCTGAGGAGAACAAAACTATTGGAATGTGGAATGTGAGAGGAGTGTGTGGCTAATAGAATGAACTGCTAGAGAAAATGATTTTAAGAAAAGTTGATATTGTGTGTGTAGGTGAAAGCAAACAGAAAGGGAAAGATGTTTTGATGTTGATGGTAGCCTGGCAATGTGGTCGGGTGTGGATGAATGGGTAAGAGGAAGTCAAGGAGTAGGTTTAATCTTCAGCCCAACAGCCGAGTTGTTTGTGAGAAGATATGAGTTGGTGTCATCTAGACTTCTATAGGTATGTGTGAAAATAGGTATTCATAGAATTATGTTGCTTGCTTGCTGGTTTTGCTTCGGTGGAAGGTGAAGCCAGGAATGTGAAAGTGGAGTTTTGGAATGAGATCAATGAAATCTTGAATGCATGTGGACCAGGTGAAAGAATTAAGAGTGTTGGAAAGGTATGGTGATGAAGGGTAAACCCTATTTGTAATGAATTAGTGATTCTGTGTTTATAAAAAAGTTTATTTATATCAAACATATGGTTTAAGCTCAAAGATATTCACTTGTGTTGAATAGGCCTAATGAGAGAAGTAGAAGTTTAGTAAAGAATAACAGAGCGATGTGTGGAGCTGAATGTGTAATGGTTCACTTCCTAGTGATATCACTGAATAAATTAGGTAGGAATTTTGTTAGAAAGCAGTGCAAGAGTATTAAGCAATTAAAAATGAAAGTGTAAAATTTAAGAGATAAAATTGTAAGAGTGCAATATAAAATATTGCTGGGATAAAAATTAACTTTACAAGTGCATTAATAGAATGCTGAAGTAAATGCTAATGATGTCGAAAGTGCTATTTTAAAGTGAATTACTTAAATGTGTGGGGATGGTACTACTTTCCATATTGTGAATTGTTTGTTGTTCATTGTGTGTGCCGGTATATTGAATGTTCTTAATACTGGAAAATTGCTGTCATTGTTCCTTTGTACAAAGGTAACAGCAGTAAGAGTGAATGTAAGAATCATAGGGTAAATAGTTCAATGAGTATTCCAGGCAAAGTTTTGGGAAGAGTTTTAACTGAGAGGTTGAGTTAAAAAACTGTGAACAGGATATGGGGTGTGCAATGTGGTTTCACACCCGGTAGAGGTTGCATGGACCAGATAATTACATTGCAACACATGATTGAGAAATTTATGACAGCACGGAAGAAAGTTTGTTGTGCATTCGTTGATCTAGAGAAAGTGTACGATCAGGTCAATAGGAGTTTGTTATGCATTCATTGATCTGGAGAAAGTGTATGATCGGGTCAATAGGAGTTTGTTGTGCATTCATTGATCTGGAGAAAGTGTACGATCAGGTCAATAGGAGTTTGTTGTGCATTCATTGATCTGGAGAAAGTGTACGATCAGGTCAATAGGAGTTTGTTATGCATTCATTGATCTGGAGAAAGTGTATGATCGGGTCAATAGGAGTTTGTTGTGCATTCATTGATCTGGAGAAAGTGTACGATCAGGTCAATAGGAGTTTGTTGTGCATTCATTGATCTGGAGAAAGTGTACGATCAGGTCAATAGGAGTTTGTTATGGAATGTTCTGAGAGAGTATGGTGTAGTAAAAGTGATTATGAAGGTGTAAGATGGAAGTAAAATTTACATAAACAGAGTGTCTACCAATACTGTAAATACTGGAAGTATACTTGAATTTTGAATCAGAAACTGGAAAAACATTAAGCCTCGTCTCATTAATTGAAATGTTGTCTAAGCCATTTTGCATAATCATTCTGAGACCCCTAATATTTATAATTGATTACTACAGATAGTTTTAGTTTGACCACCCCTTGAATACTTCCCCTCTGGTTTGTCTTGTTTGCTACATGGATAGTTGACCTTGCAGTGGGGGTTTATCTTGTCTATTCTTAGTCTCTACCCTAGCCCCCCCCCCTCCACTACATGCAAGAGGAAGAAATAAGTAACTGTTTTGACTACTCTCTAGCTCTCCAATGGCACCTTACACTCTTTGTTGTGTTCTTCACTTCCACCCCCCACACCCCTCATATAAGCTGTACAATTTCCAAGCTTGGCTGATGTGAGTTCTCTGCAGAGTCCTTTTGTTTATCTTGTTACCTTTGTTTTTAACAAGAAATGAGTAAACTCAGGAAAAACTTATTGTGATAAAACTAGAGAATATTGTTCTTTGTGTAAAACTAATTGTTGACAGAGTGAAAGCTTCTAGTGGGAGCAACAAAATATTTTATTTGGTCCTTGCAGCCAAAACTGCAGTGTCCATCTCTAGATCTACATGGGGAAGGTGTACATTCTAATTCTAATCATCATGAAGTAGTTTTGAGACTCAAAACTAAACCTATGGTAGATATTCTATTCAGAGTTTCTTTGTCAAAGATGAAGTTTCTCGTGCTGAAATATTGTGGGCTATTAATCAAATAATGACACAATCTTCTGCTAGGAGTTTTTTTTTGCTTGTAGTGATATTTTCAAAGTTATATTGCCCAGAAATTCCAAATGCACAAAGATAAACTTGGATATGTCATTGTGTATAGACTACTTCCTTTTTTCAAAAATGAGTGCAAATATGGCCAAGCAATGCTCATTTTACTGCATTTCATTTGATGAGAGCATAAATACTGTGGCCCAGAAGACCCAGATGTAGATTGTTGAATATTGAATTTCTAAATGATCTCAAACTTTACTTGAAGGAAGATACTCCACAGGATCCTGTGTTGTTGGAATTTGGAACTTGTTCTCTACACACTGTCCATGGTGCTTACAAAACTACACATGCCAACTCCAATTTTTTCACTCAGTATATTATTTATTTACAGATTTTACAAGACATGCAGGCTACCAAAGAATAACAGAACCACTAAAGTTTTGTTCTTTTAGATAGACAACTCAAAGGTGTTAAAGAGAGCAGTGTAAATGCTGTATTATTTTAAAAAAGAATGTTTATTTCATTATTCTAACAAGAATCCTTCAAAATACGATAATTTTCAAACAATATGTAACTTTGTGAAGGATGAACTTTTGACAGCAAAGTTGGGAATCATTATGTCAGTTTCTTTCATTTGAGTTGAAATTTCTCACCGAATATCAGTGCAATCAACCTCTATCACTTTATGAACAGAATTATAAAATGTGATTTTATTAATTCAGCAAATGCTAGATAAAAAAAAAGTTATCCATTGATTTGAAGAAACAGTACAAAATGAAATCACTCCCTATTGTGGATATTGGGTTCCCAGCATCAGCAGCTTTGAAAGGGATTAAAGAGATCTAGGTATTTCAGTTTAAAGATGAATGTCATAAATTCCTAGTTGGTGCTCTGCAATAAACTTTTCAAGGTTCATACAGAAACCAAGATAGTCTTTTCAAGGATTATTCCAGGACATTTCACATATTATCAAAGACAAAATATGTGTGTTAATCACTTTGTTGTAATAGATAAATAAGTGAGCACTGTACCTTAAGAAAACATTTAATGCATGTACATCCTATATTAACTAATTCAAAATGCAGTTTCCCAACTCCCTACATTGGCTCCAATATTCCATTCAATTTTTACACTACTGAATATTTAATTTTTAGTTTTCAATATTAGATATTTCTATTTAGTATACAAATAAAGTCCAAAGTAGTTTAATAAACTTTTGTTAACAGTTTTTTGACAGTTTTCCGGTTTCTTCATTCAACTTTGCAACTTCGGCAGCTGATTCATGTGATTTATTCCTGTATGAATTTGACTTTGAAAGAAGAGTGAAATAATTAATTTTCTCAGCAAGTAATGCCATTGCATAATCTTATTTGTTCATTATATCAATTTATTTCTCAACCTGTAACAACTTCTTTAACTTGTGGACAGACTAACATTTGTGAGCTCGGTCTAGATTTTCCCTCTTTTGGTTTGTTTTTTCTTTGATGATTTAAGTATTGTTGATAACACATTCTAGATGATCTAGCATTTGCCAAAAGTTGTTTCTAAAAACAACACCTCTCATGTCTTTGTCTCTAAATTCATAATACACAATCCTCATCACCAATAAAGTTTTTTCTTTTAGTTTTTCCACAACATTGTTTTTATTAAGAGAGATGCTTCCACAGCTACTTGATCATTAGATTGAGTAAAAATATGTTTGATAACTTCCCACAAATTCACAAATATAGCCTTTGGGTGTTCCTACGAGGTGTTTAAACATTGAAGAATCTGGTAACACTTCTTTGCTAAAGAACTTGAACTGTAGTAGCGGTGCATCACAAGCTGTTGAAGCAAACTTGTAAATGTCTCAGCTGTTTCAGTTGGATTACAGAGCAACGATCTCTATGGTCAAGGCATCCGGAAAGTCTCATCCCAGGATATTTCAAAGGATTTTTCTCTTGAACTTTTTTTACTAATACGTTCAATAATTTAAGGCACTCAGATTTGAAGATCAAAACATCCATTTCTTTGACACAGCTATTCAATATTTTCCTCACTTCGTAAACATGATATTATCCTTGTTATTGTTATCAACAGTTCTAAACGGTTGTTTGCCTTATATAAATAAAACACCTTCTTCCTTATGAAAAATGATGAAAGGCCATACAACATTTCTAGTGTGTCGGAAAGATCATGGGTGAATCAGGCTGGTATGGTTGGATTTGTTTTATAATAAAAGAAAAGACAGACAATTTGGCAACCATAAGTGGATCTTTAGTAGCCTCATTAACAATATGAAAAGACTTTATGCATACATGAGATTTAGTCTTATCTTTGTAAGAGTCAACAAATGCTACTACTTGTGGCCAGATAGCAATAGCCCGTTCAGAAACTACAACATCCTCCATCCACCTTGTTGCACAAAACTTTAATGGAAACATATGAGTTTTATTATTTTGTAAGAAGTAACTTCTTCTTGCAGGCAAATCTTTGAATATTTGTCACAAACATTGCAACCTGGACAGCACAGTGTGTCCATTACATGTATCAATATCAATGAGCAGTGGATATTCTAGGTATTAGGCTTTCCTCTTTCCTTTAGGTAAGACAATCGTTATGTGTTTTCAAATTTACGTTAGGCCCAACCATTCCGAATTGTACAAGATTAATTGAGCTTATCTCTCCCATTCCATTTTGTAATACTTTCATTAGATCGTCAGCTGTAGCTTGTCCAAGAAATTCTGAACCAAGATACCTGGTGCATACAAGCTGATAACTTTTGTCCCAGAGTCTGAATGCAACATCCAATTGGTCTTGTTGGAGAAAGTTACTAACACTTCCATCAAAACATACCATAAAGTATTCTGAATGACAAACACATTGAATAAGCCTCTCCTTATTGTAAGGTGCAATAACAAAACACACCAAATAAACACTTTTGTCTGCTGCACAAGCAATTTTTTTTAAGCTATTGCACTCTCTGGGAACATGTCAGCAAATAGTCTATTGTTGTCTTTGCAAGAATTAAATGACATATGTGTTTATATGTTAGTTTCAACATTAAGAGTCCACTAAATCTCTGCCCCAGTGCAGATTCTGCAAGAACATGATTCGATAAAGGAATAGGTTTAGCTTTTGACACACCAGAAATAAAAGACTCAGGTTTATTGTGAATTCTATTTTGTGGTGAATTTATAATAGTTTGTTCCTTCTTAATGGATGGATTTGAAATTTTAGTTATAATCTCCTACTGGTTTAATTGTATATAATACTTCAATTAACTTAACATGTTTTTCAGATTTAATTGTAAAGCTGACACCCCCATATTAGCAATGACAACACACTTTTTACACAGTTTGCAAAAAACAACAGTATTGTTTGTTTTACGCTCTTCTACACAGTGTTTATGTTTTGGGTCTGATAACCATTTTATTTTGAAACTACACTTCCTCAAGATGGCACTCATTTAATTCAGGGTTCTTACACACATATGAAACATAAATTTAAGGACTTTTTAAGGACCAAAACTGTTATTTCTCCTACTGCCAAAAGCTAAACACGTCAATAAAAAAAATATAAGCCGTACCAAATTTTTAATAGATGGGAAACAATAACTTTTCACCAAATTTAAGACTATAAAAATAGAAATCTAACTTTGTTGTCACTTCACTCTCCTTGGTTTATTGGTTAATACAGTCATTCTATATTCAGTATTCCACAAGATGAGTATGGATTTAATAATTTAACAATGTTTTCTGCTGGCACATGCTTTTCATTTACAGTATTTTATATACAGGAGACCAAGCATGAATGTTTGTACTAACAATAATTAAAATATCAGTTTTATAGGTCCAAGAACGAAGCAGCAGAACGAGTAACAAATAGTTTAAACAAAAAAATATCAGGCCAAATAAGATTTAAATGTTTTTATATCCATTTAACTTATCAGATAACTGCTTGTTGATGTCAGCCAGTGGAGCAGTTTTTTATCTTGCTGTTCTTCTGAAACTGTTAGTCTTCAACACAAATGTTAGATTTCCTGTTGTTTCTGCTTGCTCTGACAGTCTATCAGCAGATTTGGTAAATGTGTCTACATCAGCCTGGAGCCTTTTTTTCTATTTTTTTTTTCTTTGAGTTCATCTATTTCTTCTGTGAAACTTTTCCTTTTTGAATGCTTCTGTGCAGTTTCTTTCCCTCTTCGATTCGCCTCCAAATAACTTTGCCACTTTTGACGTGCACCAGCAACTGAGATAACCATGTCTTTGGTGATTTCAATATTAGTAACACCACCGACTGATGCAATTTGTTGACAAATTATTCGCTGTGCAATGAGTGTGCGCTGTTGCATATTTTCCACTTCTATTTGCTTGTTTACAGAAAAACCTCTCTCAACTGCTGCTTGACCATGTGATAGAATAAGTACCATCTTCATCACACACCACAATTTGTCATATTTTGTTCTAGGCTTTGCACAAGCACAGAACAGTGACTCCAAACAGTTTGTCCCAGGCTTAAAATTTTGAAATTCAGAAGAAAAGCCAAACTCTGCAATAAATTCTTTATATGATGAAATTAATGCATCACATTCAGTTTCCTGAAGTCTTTTTGCTTCCACTAGTATCTTAAGCACTGACACAAACTTGGTTGCACAGTTAGTATCCACATTCATATCTCGAGGATCCATACAACTAAGGTTTCTCACAATTGAGTACTGTAATGGGCACTTATGCAAGATTTTCTTTACTGTTTCGATAAGAAAATCACGACATTCCATTCGTACTTGAAGAACATCCTTTTCTTTGACAATTTTTTTGTGGAGCAAATTCTTGACTCTGTTTTCTGCAGCGAATCCCAAGTTTACTTTGGTCACTGGCAGCTGGTTTTCTTTTTTCCCAACTTCAACTTTAACCAGTTTGTTACTGGTAGTTGCTTTATTTATTTCATCTTCTTTAATGAATCTCTCCATTAAGTTTCTAAGCATTTTAAACATGTCTCTTTCCAGAAATGGAAGCATTGGCGTATCAGTTTGGTACGTTGTCAAAAAAAGTTCTACTTGTTTTGCAGTTGACTGAAATATTAATAGCTTTATAGGAGTCAATGCATCACTGGTCGCTTCTTTCACAACTGTAAAGAATTTGGTGTTTGGATTGGGAAGTTTCTTCTCAGTAACTAACTGCACATATTTAGTTACATGAGGCCACATTTCAAGAGTGCGTGTTACAACAGTTGAATTTTCAACCCACCTTATGGCACACAATATTTTGGAAAGACACTGCTATCAGTTACTTTCATGTAATCTTCTCTTCTCGCTGGTGTGTCCTTAAATAATTAATAGAGGCTAGATAAAACTCGCTCCACATCCCAGGTTGAAGATAATGAGCCATGTTTAAAAGAACCATGAATGATATGAAGCCCACAACTGCCAGAATGAATTACTGCCATGTTTGTGTCTCTATTCAATTGATCACATACCAGGTCATAAAATTTCCAATTGACATTTGGACCATCCATGGATAGTTGCAGTAGAGACTGTTTCGGAAGACCAATTTCAGAAATCAACTTTTCAAAGGAAGTGAACATATCTTCTGCAGTAGCATGGCCCTGGGAATCTGAATGGATGTAACAAGACTGCACTTTATCTGCTTACCTGTGGCGAATATGGTAATCTAACTGCTTCTCCTGAAGCTTTCTGTTGAGGCTTTCATCGAATAACAAAACATATGAATCCTGTTTCTTAAGCTTCTCCATGAGTGAAGACTGAAAATAAGAGCAATGCCAAAACAACATATATATGCACATTCTATCTCTCCCAATGAAAAACTTTTTGCAATTCCACTGTCGAAAAACACTTTTTTAAATAATAGTTCGATATATTCGCATGATCTGTATGAATAATGACTGCTGCATACTTTCAAGGCCCAAATAATTTCGGTCGTTAGAGTTTCCTGTCCAGTTAAGGAGCTTACTATCTGCTGTCCTTGTGGTAGTGGTTCTGAATCAGGAGCTACAGAACTCGAATATTGCTCTGGTTGTGTAGCAACGAGAAAATAGTGAGTTTCTAAAGGGTTTTTTTTACATGCAATACTACAATGTTTTTTCCCATTCATGTGACGTGTTAAAGCAGATACCCCCATTTTGGCAATGTCAAATACTGAAGAGCATATACTACATCTGGCTTTGTTCCTGTCTGGCACTTTCTCAAGCCATTTATTAAATTTGGGGTTATGTAACCACAAATCATTGAAAGTACAATTCCCAGGCATATTGGTACGTAAATAAAAACAAAACAAAGCAAAAGGCGCCTGCCTTTACGTAACACACATAATTATTACAAATGATGGTTTTAAAGCAACTCATAAAAAACTGGCAAATGCACAGGAATTGAGTTTTTAAATATAGGAAATTATAGAAAATATTGTATTTCGACAGTAGTGCTAATGTGTTTGCCAGAGAAGTTAACACTGTTTCCCCTTGCCCCTATAGAGATCACAACCCATGGGTTGTGACGCGATAAGATAACAAAACAAAAGAAGTGGGAAGAGTAGCGGAGAGTAAAGTAAACAGCAGACAACAGCTAACGCTTGATCAAAGAGCATGCGCTAGATATTTCATGTCCCAATACATCTTAAATCACGGTCTTTACAACCATTTCAAAAATTAATATTGAAACCTGGAAATTCTAGGACTCTTCAAGGCCCAGAGTAGTTTAAGGACTTTTCCAGGCCTTGAACAGACATACATTAAATTCCAGGTCTTTCAAGGACCAATGAACCCTGTTAATAATTTGTTAAGTCACACATTTATAGCATCATACCTGTAACAAAACACACAAAAAGATGAACATATTAACAGTTTTGTTGCACTATTTATAAAGCGGAAGGCCTCTTCTGGATCAAAACACATTAATTAGAAAACACCACAGATGAAAACCTGAAGAGTGGAAGAGCTCGTGGATTTGATGGACGAGAGAAGAGTGAATGTCGTGAGCCTGAGCAAGACCAAGTGGAGAGGGAGCAGCATGAGAAGTAAGGAATGGTTTCATTCTACATTGGATGGGGAGTGATGAAGGGAGGAGAAACTGGGTAGGCTTTGTAGTGAGAGAACGGCTGCAGGAGGTAGTAAGGGTGAATGATAGAATGATGAAGATGACAATTAATGACAGATGAAGAAAGGTGGAGGTGATATAAGTGTATGCCCCACAAGTGGGGATGCTCAGCAGAAGAAAAGGACAAGTTTGAGGAATAACTACAAACGCAAATGGGAAACGAGTGTCAGATAGTAATGGGAGATCTGAATGCAAAATTAGGGAAAGAAAAAGTATGGTTTGAGGAGGATAGAAGTATGGGGATAAATAAACGAGGAGGGTAGAAGGCTGTTGGAGTTATGTGCAAGATGTAAAGTGAAAGTGGCAAACAGCTGGTATGAAAAGGAAAGATAAAGTCATAAGATCACTAGATACAGTTGGGATGGGGAACAAAGTCAGTAATATACCACTTTATCATGGATGAAGAAATGAAAAGGCAGACCTTAAACATCAAGGTAATACCAAGAGTGTCCTTAGATAGTGACCACAGGTTGTTGGTGGCAGACATGGAGGGATGGGAATGGAAAAGAGAGGTAGTAAGACAATAAAGAATAATAAGGTTGTGGAGGCTAAGAAATGAAGAGGAAAGAGAGCTGTACCTAAGAAAGGTAATGAACTTAATACCCAAGGATGAGATACATAGTGTAGAGGTTGAATGAGAAAGGTTTAAGAACAGTTTGGTGGGAGCAGCAGAGGAGGTGTGTGAGAGGACAAGTGATAAGAGGAAGTGGAAGAAGACACCCTGGTGAAACGACAGGGTGAAGGAAGCAGTAGAATAGAAGAATAAAGCATTCAAAAGGAGTTATTATTCCTATCAACACATATTGTAACATTCTTATCCCGTCAAGACTGTTAACACTCTGTGAAGTAAAAGCAAAAACAAAAACTAAGTATCAGACTTTATACTCAGATTGTGCACGGGAGCTGCTGAGCTCTTAAGGACACAAGTTGAACTACTTCTAGAAAATAAACATAAATTATTATTATTAGCACCGTGTCTTACTACCCGTTCGGGTTATACGCACTTACACTAATGTGTAATGGTAGGGTGATTGTGAAATGAAATGAAATGGAGGACCTACAGTTTAACGTGGAATCCGAACCACGGTGGAGGCCTGGCATTCCACACATTTACAAAATGTCTTGTCAGAGGTGAAGGAAGGGTTTGGTAATCAGATAAATCTGTGCCGGGACCTAGGATTGAACCCCGGCCGCCAGCACAGAAGATCTGACACCTTACCCCTAGACCACCAGGTCACCCAATAAACATAAAAACAATATAATTTAAAATGAAGCATATTGCTCTCTTTATTGCACCTACAGTGCGAGTTTTTTCCCTTAATTCTTATTAGAGCTGTAAACTAGCAAACCAAAATGTTCCTGACCGCAGCTGCCTTGCACGTGTTGAAAGTGCGACAACAACAGATACAGCCACGGACTAAAGAAATTGACACATATATGACTTTACTTACTCCAGAGAGCAATGCAACAAAACAGGATCATTACAACGTAAGAGGGTATGATATAGCCAAATAAGAAACAGGAGAGAAAAAAGATAAAACGTTAGAATAATGGGTTAAGCAGTAAGAACGTTGAAGACAGGAGAGGAAGAAAAGGAACTAATGAAGAAACATTTTGAGAAAATGTTCAACCCTAAAGAGGAAAGGAATGAAAGTAAAACAGAGGAGCTGAAAGAAATAGCAGAAGATGAGGAAAGAGGTGGAGGTCGCATTAAAGAGAATGAAACAAGGGAAAGAATTGGGTGTGGACAAACTGACTATAGAAATGATAAGAGCAGCTGGTGTCCATACAATGCAATGTTCCATTGTGAATAACACATGTGTCGGAGCCACAAAGTCCTGTCAAGACACTGTGACTGGTCCACACACTGCAATGTTACCCTGTAAAAAGGCCCTTAGTCTAATACTCTTTCATATAATATGGAATATAAATTAATTAAAATTCCTAATTGTACCTCCTTCACAGCGTACACCTATTCGTCCTTTGGGACAGAGACATTGGAATTGTCCAATGTCATCCACACATGTACTCCCATATCCACATGGGTTGGAGGCGCACTCGTTAATGTTAATCCGACAATCTGGGCCAGTAAATCCAGAAGCACATTCACAGAGGAACCAGTTGACTCCATCTATACATTTGCCACCATTGAAACACGGCAGAGGGTTGCAGTCATTGATGTCATGTTGGCAGTGCTGCCCTTCAAACCCTTCCTTGCAAATGCAGGAGTAAAAATCTCCTGTGTTCACACACGTTGCTCCGTTCTGGCATGGGTTTGACTTACATGCGTGACTCTTAGCTGAAACATTTACAAGTTATGGGCTTACATATATGTCCAAGGTCATGACCATAATTGTGACCTGGCCGCTATAACATTTCTTGATGTTCTGGCAACCTGGTAGCAGGGTTTTTGTCATGGTGACCAGATCACAAATATAGTGACAGCCTAACAATTTCATCCCCAATTCTTGAGCTAGGAGGCTGCACTTTCATGATTCTACAAACATTAGAGTGTTTAATTTCTTAAGAGAGCACTCTACTTGGTTTAGGAATAGTTATTTCCCTTTGTGTGGTAATATCAATAGACATGTGTGAACAATAGTTTAAAACTTTAATAAAAGTGTGTTTACAAAGCATTTGTAAATTTACAAAATAATTTTTTTTTGGAAATATAGACAAAATTAATTTTTCTTTGGTTCACTGTAACTAATTTTAGAGAAAATGCCAATAAAGGTTGGTTTAAATAAATAAGCACAATTGGTCTAGAGAGAGGCTGGGAGAGAAAATGTTGTAAGAAATAGATCCATCCAGCTATGCTGTATATGGCTGTCAGTGTAGTTTCAGTTCAAAATGCATATAATTTTTTATTTTTGCATTGGTTTTTTTTCATTCAAAATGAAGCCAATAATAACTAAGGATTAGTCTGTTAGCTGGTGGATTTTATTGAATAGCTATGTAGAAATTAAGTTTATGGGATAACTTGCAGACTTCAATAAAAATAATTTTCCAATTAGGCAACATTTAGTAATGTATCCAAGGTAATGGATGTTTGAGAACATTAATAACTGTGCTAATTATGTTCTTCATAAAAAGTTGGTTATTTAAAATATAAAGTGTAACAATACATTTATGAAAATGACACAGAATGATAACTCTAGTTTTGTAAGTGGGCATCACATAAGCTAAAAACCTTTTCTCTAAAATATAATTTGGTAGCATAGCAAAGTTATGTTTGCAATGAGGCAAAACACTGATTGTTGTGTGAAAGAAATATTAACATTAGCATCATAACAACATCACAATGGCAATTATATTGAATGAACAAGAATGCAGGCCCATAGAATTATACAAACACACATTATATCATAGAGTATCTACTGTGACAAGATAGGAAGTAAAGGATTATCTGTAGATGTGTTGCAGGAATTGCTCCAATAATTAGCTAATCATGACCAAACACAGTGTCAGTGTTATGTTTGCGTTTTATTATTTTTATTTGTATATAAGGTACACAATACACACTTGATTATTAACAACAAAAAGTCTCTTCTTCTCTGCACTCATATATATATATATCACTCACAATATTTCATAACTGCTCTAGTCATGTGACTCAACTACTCTAGTCAAACATATTATTTATATGTTTAACATTTTATAATATACAACAGCCAGTGTAGTTAAAACGCAGATGTTTTCGTTTGAAAATTGGTTTGCCAAAACATGGTGTGAAAATAATAAAAAATTAAAAATATTATTAAAAGTTAGCAAAATAAAGGATCAAGATGTTAAAATCAAGATGACTATTTCTAAATGTTTCTAAATATTTTCACCTGTTTTATTAATATCAGTTTGATGAAGATAGTACTGTGTATGATGATGTTACAAATAAGTATGATGAATACTGCTCACCACCAGTCAACTTAGTCGGGTAATGCCATGAATTCCTTAAAATATAACAAGCATGGCCAATCCTTTCTAAACAATCTTGTATCAAACCTTATATTTAGTTTACATATAATGTGAGCACCATTATACTTATGAGAACTAAACAAAACTCTTACTTTTTCCTTGGTGTCACAATAACCTTTGTATCTTACTTTTCCCTCGGTGTCACAACAACCTATGTCTGTTACTTTTACCTCAGTGTCACAACCTTTGTCTCTAGACTACTGGGTGTTCAGTTAAATAAATACAACTCACCTCACTAACATTGTCAAATCTTGCTATGGAAACGTGGTAATGCCATGCCAATGTAAGAATAAAATGATAACACTCATAATCAATAAAGAAAGTTATTATTTAATAGCAATTAAAACCTTCGCAAAATCCCTACTTTTGGCATAGCTCACTAATCTATAATCTAAGATTGACTAATCAAAAAGTTTTTCAACCTGTGGCCGGGTCAGTTTAGTGAAATTCCTCCATTTTCCTCCATCTTTCCTCCATTCTTACTCCTTTAATTGTGTCCATTCATCTCCTCTCCCTTGAACACTTTCTGTTATCTTCTCCTATAACTTTCTTGGCTTAACCTTATGAAGCTTTACCTACATACTTCATTTTCATAATTTTCTTATTTTATCCTTCTTCATCCTCATTATACGCCCATACCATCTCAGTCTTGGTTCCTTTACTATCTAATATACTTTCTGTACCCCCACTTTTTACAGGATTATTTCATTCCTAATCCTGTTTATCTTTGTGACGGCCAACATGCTCCTCACAAACTATGTGGCAATGGGTACAACCCTTCCTTACACTTCAAGGGCACTTCTCTTGTTATCTTACACACCAATATAATAACTCTCCCTGCTGTCCTCTTCTCAATACATTCTCTCGACTTCCAACGTTTGCCTCAATCACTCTTCCAAGCTATTCTATGTTCTGTAATTTTCTCAGCTCTACTCCATACAACTTTATAGTAGACCTTATCCTCTGTCATTATCATTGCTCTACACAAATACTCTCACACTTTCAGGGATATTCCTTCAAAAATCAGCACTATTCTTGCAGTGCCCTGTCAGATTAATTAATAAATAAATTATACGGAACTCTAAACGGACTTTCTCATTTTATTGTTTAAAAATGGAGATATTTACTCAAATTTCATAATATATGTGAAATGAAATAATATACACTAGCAAACCTAAGTTAAAATTGCGTTATACTTATGTTAAAACATTTTTTGACTCCCAGATTTAAATTTGATGATTTTATTTTTAAATAATTAAAGTTCTCAATTGAATATTTGGACAAAAAAAGATAAAACTACCAATATTGAGTCACAAAGGTCAATACCTCGTATTAAAATTTCCACTTCCGGTTAAAATATTCTACATTTTATTAGGTGCTGCACATCTGATGGTTGTCGCATTAAATTCCTAATTTATAAATTTAGACCAATAAAAAAGGTTTCTATTGACTATTGAGTCTAAAATTATAGAGAGAGATCATTGCTGAATAAACAATTCACCTAAGAGGTTAAAGTAAAATTACAAACTTTTTGAGAGACTTACTTATCTACTTATTATATGGAATTAGAGAATTATTGGGTTAAAACTTTAGTATCTCTGTACAACTAAAGCTCACAAAATTGTATCAACATATTTGCCATTGTCTCAACATATTTGCCATTGTCTCAGAAACTATTGGTTTTATAAATATACATTGCTAATAATTTATTTTCTATTTTTAATACTATTACAATTTGGGAATGACCAATTTTTTAATACCTCAAATAGTTGCGGAGATAAGGAAATTTCCACTTCTGTAAAGTACCCTAAAAGTCATTTTCATAGGAAAATGAAAATAGCCATTTTGTTGATAATCTTAATCAACACCTGGATACAAATTTTAATCAAAATCGTTGGAACCAATTTTGAGAAAATTGATTTTTTCTCTTTTCGCCTTTTATTTAACTACTCCTAATTTCAAGGTTAAACAGACACACAGACAGATGGCATTACTGAAACGTCTTTTTAGTGTTTGGGGGGTCATGAAACGTCGACATCCATACATATTTCGGATTGGATTTTTTTACGGTCGAAAAGTTTAAAAAAATGTATATTTGTGCCTATTTTGAAAATTATTGATTTTATAAATATGTGATTCAATTAATATATTTGTATTATACATATACCTACACATTTGCAATCATAAGTAATTTCATATCACAAATAGTTTAGGATATGTGATAAAAAAATTAGAGTTTATGCATCAGACCGGAACCCTTAAAAGTCATTTTGCCAAAAAAATTAGAGTAGCCATTTTGTTTGTAATATTGATCAATGCTTAGAAATGAACAAGGGAATTAAATAACAAATAAGAGTAGAATTCAATTTATTTCAATTTATATTCAACCTAATTTCTTACTTCGTTTTTCAATATTTCTAATTTATAAACTTCTGTTGTTATAACCTATATCTACTTACTTTACCTCATACTTGACTTAAACTTATAAGTTTATATGCTTTTTGCACAGCTAAGCAGCAACAAAACTATATAAAATTAGAATGTTCACTATTAGGCTGCAAACTTTTTGATAGTCCTTGTATAATCCTGAGAGAGTGAAAGATAGAGTTATCCATTCTGAAGCTTCAAGACATTGAAGGGGGTAAACAAGTTAACTTTAAACCTGAAAATTGTATTTTACTGTAATAAAATAAAATAATTTCTGTATTGTCACATTAAGCTGTAAGAATAGCTTGCCTAAAGTCAGTTCACCGTAGGAATTGTTTTCTGAAAGGCCTTTTTCCCTACCAGAAATCTATTATATAATAGAATATTGGTAGGAAAAAAGACCTTTCAGGGAGTAATTCCTACCGTGAATGGAGTATATTAGCAGTGCTTGCCTGTAACAAATAATTAGCCAATATTCATATTTTATTTCACACTAGTAAGATTATGATTATTATTATTATTATTATTATTATTATTATTATTATTATTATTATTATAGGGGGACTCCCTTAGCAGACATGGGGACTTGGGCAAATTTCGTTTGTGGATACTCCATTTATCCGAGCCCCCACACCCAAACCTAAAAAACTTAAATTTTGTTTAGTGTTCTTAGAGAAGTTTGCACCTATATACTTATTTTCAGCCATATAAAGTAACAGGAAAGGACTAAAGAGGTAAATGCCTGTCTGTAATAGTAAATGAAAGAAACCTTGATTTTAAACATAAAAGGGTTGCTTTCTCCTCAACCCTTCATTAAAATTTCTGCCTAACAAACTTGACCTGTATAAAGGTACAGATAAGAACTTTATCAATAAATGAATTTGAAAGTTATTCCACCAGACAGACAGACAATAGAGTTAAAACAAAGCACTCACTTCACTTGTTCAATAAATCAAACTACATGACTTTGTTTTTATTTGTTTTTACTCTCCAACAATATTTGTTAGCTTGCCTAGTTAATTCTTGGTTATATATTTGTAGATGCTGTTAAAAATTACTAAAGAAATAATTTGTTGATGCATACTTTTTGCAACAATAATATCATCAATGGGATCTTAACTATCCCTTAACAAACCTCAAGTGATTTTATTTAGAGTAGGAAACCAACAAGTTAGCTTTTAGGCTCAAGACACTCACCAATATGACAAGTTAGCTTTTAGGCTCAAGATACTCACTAATATGACAAATTAGCTTTTAGGCTCAAGATACTCATCAATATGACAAGTTAGCTTTTAGGCTCAAGATACTCACCAATATGACAAGTTAGCTTTTAGGCTCAAGATACTCACCAATATGACAAGTTAGCTTTTAGGCTCAAGATACTCACCAATATGACAAGTTAGCTTTTAGGCTCAAGATACTCACCAATATGACAAGTCGTCCCTTCCCAATCGGGGAGACAAAGGCAGACGTAAGTGTCCCCCAGATCTTGACAAGTGCCGCCATTGCGGCATGTGCTCCAGTCACAATGACTGTCCTTGAGATTGCAGGTCTTGCCCTTCCAGCCATCACGACACGAGCACACAAAGTCTGCGATACCATCCAAGCAGCTGCCATTGTTGCGACAAGGGTTTGGGATGCATTCATCCTTGTCTGTGAGCACAGTCATTTGTCAATTATACACTAATTGGAATGCGCTCAATTTATCTATATCATCACACAATCATACGTGTCAATATTATTTTATATAAAGTTTAAAATATAGTTATTAATTTCTTATTAATATATTACTAATAGTTGCACACATTCCACCCTCCCTCCTGATGATATCCGATAGAATGAAACCTATGTTGGGGCAACAATCAATTTCCTTCAAGAAGCAGCCATTTACATGATGTAGGCCTGGCAAACAATGTATTCTCCTGTGACGAACAATAACTACACTAGATGTTTGTATCCACCTTTCTTATACCTTATTTTAAATATAAAACAATGACCTCAAAGAGCGAAGAAAGGTTTTACTCATAGAGATGAATTAATATCAGGCCGTGCAACTGAAACAAATGTCGTGATGATAACAACAATCCAAATAAAGGGTGCTGAGTTAAACCAGGGATTAAGAAACACCAAACAATTGAGGAATTTCGTGAAAATTTCCAACCAGGTTAGGTTAGGCCGCAAATGTAGTACCAAGTGGTGAACTCTGAAAGTTGCTGCAAATATGTATACATAAAAAGTCACACCTTATTTTTTTTATGAATTATTATTAGTATTATTGAGTGTATAGTTTACAAAATATATTATTGTATATATTAGTTTATTGTACCAAATGTAATTTAAAACGTGTAACAGTAGGATATTATGTATTATTATTATTATTATTATTATTTAGCACTGCGTCTTACTACCCATTAGGGTTATACGCTTTAAGTACTAATTACGCTAATGGATTAGGAATTGGGAAGGTTGAATTAGAGGAAGTGAACCCGCATTTGCGTGGAAGAGAGTGGAAAACTATTTAGGAACCACGCCCCCCCCCCCC
>CABFVZ010001469.1:0-46690 GCA_902151445.1 Timema monikensis
ATACTATTTGGTTAAGTTTTGTAATTTGATTTGCTGAATGGGATATTCAGTAAACAATGAATTAGGCTAGTGAAAGGGGCAAATTTATTAGAAGTTGGATGATTTTAATCATTGGGGTTTATTGCATCAGTATGAGTGAATTTCCTGTATATTTTGTAGACTGATTTGTTATGCAAATCTTTAGAAATATTGAGGGCTAAGTAGTTAATACTGCCATTCGTTTCATTCTCAATAGTGAAAGATAAGTTGGAATATATATTGTTGATTAATTTGTATACATCAGAAATATTAGGGTCATTGTCATAGATAATTAGGATATCATCTACATATCTCCAGTAGCATTTGATGTTGTGCGAGTATTTCAAATAATTGAAAATAATGGGATCATATTTTTGTAAAAATATTTCTGACATGAGGCAAGATATATGGGAACCCATTGCTAATCCATCATTTTGTAAGTAAAATTTATTGTTGAATTGAAAATAGTTTTGGTCGGTGATTTTATTAACTAAGTTGGAAATTTTATCATTGTAATCTTTGATGAAGTTCTTAGATATTAGAGTTTTTGATAATGTTAATGCTTTCTAATACTGGTACATTAGTGTAGGTTAGAAATATCTAATTAAATAAATTTGAAATATTTGCTTATAAGAGTTGATTTTAGCTTTTTTGTTAAATGGCTAGTGCTTTCAATATTGAATGCATTGGGAAGTTTTAAATTTTCAGATAAGATTTTGTGTATCTTTTTAGCAAGTTTATATGCTGGTGCATTTTGATTATTGACTAGAGGTCTGATGGCGATATTAGGTTTGTGAATTTTGGGTAGTGATGTGAAGGTGGGGGCTTGAGGATTCATGTTGAAAATTCTGAAAGAATCTTTTTGTTGTATTATTAAAGATGATTTCCTTATGATGCTTTTGGGGGTTTTTGATATGTGTTGGTGGGCTCAGTTTTTATTTCATGTATGTAATTATTATTTTGGATGAATTCAAGGGTTTAGAAGAGTAGTCGTTCTTGTCCATAAGGACAATAGTGTTCCCTTGATCAACTTTTACATTGATTATGTAGTTGGGTTTGAATTTTTGTTTTAGAATTGAAATGTTTTTAGAATGACTTGGTAAATTATTTTGTCTATTATGATTGGAAATTATTTTATGCTTTTCACAGTCCTGGCTGTCAAAAAGGAGTAATGGGACACACACACAGATAAGACTTACATCATTCTACATTACATAAATACTTCAACTAATTTTTTGAATCAGTTGGTCAGATGTCAACTTATTATTTATTCTTTAATTTCAAAACACATCTGGACTTAAGAACATTGTTGGTATAACGTTATATTGTATATTATATTTTTATATTAATATTTTAATATGTCAACTTATGGTTTAAGACTATTCGTCAACTTGTTTGAGCATTATATTTTTAGTTGATGGTGCATTATAATTTTATCTATTTGTTCATATAATATACTATGTTCCTCTATGAAAATTTTATTTAAAACTGTACATTTTAGTGCTTGTCAATTTCACGTAATACATTAACCACTTTATTGATAGCTTAATTTTTAAATTAATTTTATAATTTTCTAGATCAACTTATCTAAGTCTTAACTTTCATTCTAATTACTGTCAAAGTTTAGAAAAAACTAGTAATAGAAAAATCAACTATGATTGATTTACTCTCAGGCTGCCATTTCTTGAAGATGATGGAAAGAATGCTTTGAACTGGTGCAAGTATGATTTCTTCAAAAGCACCTCACGGATTTTATTTTGACTGGACATTAGAAAATACAATTCTTTATTCATTTGAAACTAAAACAAAAATTATTTATAAGAATTATGTATCTTTTTATTATTCTTTAGATTTTCGGCCAACAAAAAAAAAGTTATTGTCCTTTAAAATGGCACCCTGAAATATAAATAACATGTACTACTAAATTATGTTTTAATATTATGATATATTTACAAATATTAAAACTGTACTAAAACTAAAAAATATTATTTTTTTTAAGAACCAGAACATAATTAAGAACAGAAACTTTTATTTTTCTATAGCTGGGAAATTTAAAATTTAGTTTGGGAAACCAGAACCAGAACAAGAACCAAAATCGATAAGTATTTCGGTTCTACCCCCTGGTTTGGGCTTTCTTGAATTTGTCAGATGGTGGTGCATGCATTGGAACAAGATTTTCCTTATCTGGTCATATTTATATTCTTAATAAGTCAAGTTTGCTTGTTGCTCCAATTCTTCAGTTGATGCTTATATTTATTTAAAAATTCAAAATATACCAGATTAAATCATTGAATAAGTAATAATTTACATTGTAAAGTTAAATGCATAAAAAATATACTTATAGGAAGGCTGCTTTTAATATGTTTGAGGAAGCTACAGGGGGACTCACATATATCATCAATAGGAAATACTTATGTGAATTTGAAATAGTACATTGAATCATTCATTATGTGTATTACCGCTTGCAATATTTTAAAAGGTTCGGACACAATTGATAGTGAAATTTAATCATAAATATATTACTTTATATTTTAATAATATTGTCATGTTATTATTTATATTTAAATGTATAAAAATAAATATCTCAATTTTTATTTGACAATACAGTAATAAAGGATTAATATAAACATTGTGTTAGTGAAATGGAATAAAAATTGATAAAGCATGCCTAAACTTATCTATGGTCAAATCTAAAGAATTAACTAGTTTTACTTTGCTCAACACTCTTGAAAAAACGACAATGCCTAATTTTCATTATATAGTTTCATTATGTGTTTAATCTTGCACTTAAAACGATCTACGTTGAGGGATATTTATTTATAAGTTGTTTGTTATTTTAATACCATTTTGATTCATACAAACATTATATGACTGCTGAAATGTTAATCATTTCTCAACTGCCCTGATTCCTGATCCCTAAGCTTCTGACTCCAAATCATATGCTATATCACTAAAAGTGCGTCTCTGCTGAACTGAAGAAAAATCAAATTTGTGCTGTGCTGTTGGCAAGACTTCTTAGGCATTGTGCTTGAATGGATTGTTTAAATACCAATGGAGATTCAACTGGCTCAATTTTGTCAAATCAAGTTATTCTAGCTCTAATTTTATAATGAAGCAATAATAATACAAGTGATAAAAAGTGAAAAAAAAACATACCATTGTAACATTTATATACACTAAAATAATATTTAGTTTCGATTGCCACTTAAATAACTATAAAATGTTTCCAGCCTGTGATCAGGTCACTTTAGTAAAATGCCTTGATCTTCCTCTATCCTTCCATAATTTTCTTTGGCATCCTCTACTTCTCCATCCTCATTATACGCCCATACCATCTCAATCTTGCTTCCTCTACCATCGCATTTACTCCTTGTACCCCCATTTTTTCCCAGATAACTACAATCCTAATCTTGTTTCTCTTTGTGTCAGCAAACATGCTCCCCACAAACTTCATTCTGAGTTTTGATTAAGGTGTTTAAAGAGGAAAAAGTGTTATGGACCTTATAACTAAAATAAAACCTGTTTAATTTAAAAGTAATCTGTATACACCTTTAATATGCTAAAATAACTAAGAAAATATATACATTTTTCCCATATATGGTAGAATGGTAAACTGTCTCTTAGCTTAACTTACAAATCAATGTTTGTTAAATCTACCCTTTTAAGAAAAAATTTGGCGGTAAATTAGTACATTAGCTGTATTTTTGTAAATATCAATAGCGATCTAAAATAGGAAAACAGTAGTCTCTATGGCCAAAATATGTTTCTTTTTCCTCCCTGTTGTATTTGGATAGTAACATCATTTCAAAGAAATCTTAATATTTTAGCAATTCCTATATACAGGTATAATATTTATACATATGCAAACAAATTTTAGCATTTACTACAACTCATAGTTGTCAAATTAATGTCATAGATTGTATATGCATCATAAGCAATAAAATAATTCTATTTGCCATATTTCTACTCTCATCAAATCAAAATATTGGTATCACTTTTTCCTATTTTTTTAACATAAAGAGTTGTGTTTTCTTAATTCGATATGTTTTTAACTTTCAGGGCTGTGATTATGCAGTTCGCAGAGTAAAATTCTCACCACACCATGTTTCTGTTTTGGCATCTGTGTCATATGACTTCACAACAAGGTAAAGATGTATATTAAATATTCAAACTATTTAAATTGTTGGTTAAGTCTCCTACTCTCATGCCTCGATGATACTTAGGAAAACCAGACCTTCAAATTATGTATTATTTATTTGTAAGTTTCACTTTTTCTTAAAGTACTTAACACAAATTATATTATTGGCACATAAGGTCATACTTATAGTCAACTTTTAATTACTCACTAACATACATCTTTTGCACCTTTTGTAAACAAAATAAGATACAAAAAATATACCTTTATTCTTTTACTAAAACATAAATATATTGTCCTTTGGTGGATCCTTAAAACTAATTTTTATGTCCAAGGCCTTGTTTTTAAAATAATCCATGAGTGGCAATATTATACTTTCATAGAATATATATTGTCACAACTACATACATGATTCTGTTTATACTCTATAATACAATCTCAAAGCTGTGTATTATTATGAAGGTAAGATCACATGCTTTACTATTAAATAAAAACTCTTCAGTTATAAATGTAAAACCTAGTAAAAAATGGCGTTGAACAACTAAAATAAACTAAACATTGATAAGAAGATAGAAGGACAAAACCGACACACTCAAGATAAAACTGTATGCCTGAAAGTTCAAAATTTTAAATTATAAGAATTCACCAATCTCGTGAAGAATTTGTTTACAAGTGCAATGACCCCATTAGAACCTTCCTACCAAATCATTAAAGCTCCTCACACCTACTTATCCATCCACACCCAATCAGTTCATCTCCTGCCCAAAATTCAAAAAAGGAAAGACCTCCATATATTGTAGCTTGCTGTGTGGCCCCCACCGAACCACTTCGGCGCTATTTGACTCATATCTTCAACCCCTGGTCCAACAACTTCCCTTACACATAAAGGACACAAACCACATTTTCAACTGTTTACAAGACATTAAAAATAAAGTCTTCACTAATGTATTTTTGGTCAGCATCGATGTCAATTCACTTTACACAAACATTCCCCACACCCAAAGACTTTCTGCCATTGAACATTTTCTGGTGAAACGACCACCCAATTCTAAGCCTTCCATTCCCTTTCTAGTGGAATCCGCTCCCCTCATACTTGAAAAGAACAATTTCCGCTTTCTGTACAAACTCTATCTCCAAATCTTAGGGACAAGATTGGATACACGTATGGCCCTCCCCTTTGTAAGCCTCTTCATGAGCAAACTAAGAGATTTATTTTTCGCAGTCCAAACCCTTTCAACTGCTCTGCTGAATGACATTTATTGGCATCTTCTTGATTTGGACAGATTCCGAAACTGATTTAATAAAGCTCCTAGTCAGGTTAAATAAACAGAACTCTCATATTCACCTGTAATATTTCACAACACCTCAACATGTTTTTGGATCTGAAACAGAACTCTCATGAGGGAAACATAACCACCACAGTCCACACCAAAGCCACCAATCATCTACAGTGCCTATCTCTATCTGCCCTATAGCCTAGCTACCAGAGCCAAACGTATATATTCTGAGGAAGAAGACCTTAACAAGCAATGTCAACAAGCTTCAAGGCTTTCACAGCCTTAGGATATCAAATAAACAGAGCCTTTTCCAATCAAGAGCCTATCAAGAAACAACCAATCATCGACATACCGCTCACCATCAATATTAAGAAGGTCTTGACAAACTCATATATATCCTAAACACAGGTTAAAATATCCTAACTTATTTTCTCTCACACAAAATCTTTTCAACAGTACTCCAAGAATCACATTATAATGTCCCCATAATCTCTGCAACATTCTTGTTCACCCTTAATGGCCTGACCCAGCAACAAATAACATCAAGCCAAGCAACAAACCTAGATGCAGAACCTGCAAAATTCACCAGACTTTCACCTCATTCAACAGCATACTCATTCAAATGGAATACCCCATGAAAGGCCACTACAACTTCTCCACAGAAAATCTTATATTTGAGTTACAATGAAACGACTGCATTGTTGAATATATTGGTCTCATCATAGGAACATTGAAACAATGAATGAATGGTTTGATACCAACTACAACGACCCTGATAAACCGTTACCAATTCATGCCCAAACGCATAATGCAGATTTTGACTCATGCTGTAGTACTAGAGTAATATGATCCCTTCCCAATAGTTGTGATGCTTCCCATCTTTGTAGGTGGAAACTCGCTCACCATTATATATGAAAAAATCCAGGCACCCAATTGGCTTTAACCTTAGATAACCATCTCTCCTTTGGTTCCAAGCAGGCACATCACTCATTTCTTTATTAATAATAACTGATAATTTAATATATTTTAATTATTCAATAGTTAAATATAAATACAGCTTCTAGCCATCTACCAAGCGTCAATACACAAGATTGAACAAGCAACTACAGAATCCAAGCAAAAGAATAAATAATCAATAAACAGGCAACATCAGAATTTAAATGACCATGATCTACCTCTAGCTATGCTGCCATAGACCAGTTTGGGTTTTACTTATAAGGAGACAAATGTATCATGAAAATTTCATAACATTAAGTTTTTTGTTGGGTTTTTAATTGTGAACATTGAGGCCTACAGTTTTCTGATACTGTATAGTTGCCCTTCAATTCTCTGTTCGATGTTTAATTTGAAATAGCTATTTGCCACCATTTTTTCTTTATTTAGCGTACATATGAAAATCTATAACATTTTTTCTTGGTTTATTCGTATTAAAAAAAAGCACCCTCACAAATAGTCAAGGCTCCAGGCTCAATATATTAGTTTAATATATAAACCTAGGACACACACTACTACGTTTCACTAGGTACAGATGCAAAGTTTCAGCTTTCTATATTTCTTAGTTTTTAATTTATCCACACTTATTGACATATGTCAAGTTCATAACATATGTAAAAGTAACAGACAAATACACCATAGAAGAACACACCTTAAGGTTTCCAGGTTTCCTTAATTATTAAAGCTTATGTCAATTTCTAGCCGGCTACTTTTCTTGGATTTAGAGACCCTTGCCAGAGGTCACACACTTTAACGTGTAGGAATCACAATATGTACAGACTCCTTGTGTATACATTCTCAAAATTCTTTAAGTGCATATGCCAAGTTATCAGGTTATATTTGTATTTTTATTTTTTATTTTTTAGCTATCCATAAAGTTGACCATGTGAATTGAAGTGTCTTGCTCGAAATATATATCAAAATAAATAATAAAAAGACAAACTATTTGGACCTTCCAACTTTCTATTAGTATGTGTTGAGTTATTACTGTTCAAATATAAGCATACCAGCCTTAATTTCATCACTATACTGTTATTTATTGTATCAGCCATTAAACGGGTATATATTACTGATTTAATTTTGTCGAATAACTACTGAAATTAATTAATCACTTTGGAGACCACAAACACACTGACAAACATTACAAGTATGTTAAACACAACTGAAGGAGAAAAAAAAACCGCGCATGCTCAACAACACAAGTGACCAGAGACGGGACAGTAACTACATATGTCTCATAGTAGTCAAGAACTAAATAATGTCAACATTATGTATGTACAGGTTCATCTTTATAGGTGTATTTGTGTGTAAGCTACCCACACTGATAATCACACAAGCTAAGGTGTCAGGATTTAATTAAAATAACAGTAAAAATAAGCGTCCAGGATAAACTTATGCTAATATCCAAAAGTAATTATTATAAAGTTTCAGGTGATTATGTTCCTTGGTTTTGAAGTTACCTGCACAAGTGAAACATCAGGATCATAATATGTGTAAAAGCATAAACCAAAGCTAGCCTAAGTATGTAGGCCCATACCAAAATTTGTATTTATTTGTTTATATGTTTTTAAGCTATTTACATCTGTCACATGGTTTAATTTGAACTAAACATTTGTTAAAGTAACATAGATTACACCATAAATTAACACAACCTAGGGTTTTGTTAAGTACACAAGCCTATACCAAGTTTTACCTTGCCTTTTTTAAAAAAAAAATATATATATATATATAAATCAAAACAGTGGATGTCTTATAGCCAATCTAAAGATGCCCTCTTTTACTTCCCTTTTAAATTTTATGGAAGATCCTAAAACTCTCACCATTTTCTGACTTTCACAAAGATTTTTAGGATTGGAAGCACTTAAATCCCTCTATTCAAATTTATGAAAATTTATCTCATCACATAGATTACATGATGTAGAAAGACTTTGAAAGGAGATTAAGAATTGCTAAACTCTGGCTGCTGAAATATAAATTAACCTTAAAAAAAAAAAAGAGAGAGACTGAGAAATTGTGACATATTCTAAAGGAAATGGTTGATGCTAATATTTGTTCTGCCCAAAACAACTTGGTACTTGGTGGAGACAGTCGGAGAGAAATTGCAACTAAGCCTGAATGCAGTATATTCACAAATAAATCAATAGTAATAAATTTAATGTTAGTTGTTATTCTTGGACAAATACAGGATGTATTTTAATTGGTGTCAAATATTCTAGGTTTTTTTTTTCCCAGCTACCAAACATTAAGAAAAGTCCATATAAACATGGGTCTAAAAACATTTAGTTTCTGAGATAGGAGGAAAGTACTGCAATTAAACGAGATTTAGTTTAACAGAAACAAACAAAAACACACGACCCAACATTTTGTTGCATAAATTGTTCAAAATTATGTACTTTTGCTTCGATTCATCTTCTTAGCTTGCATTCCATGCTTTGTCATACTTTGTTGAACACACCTGACTTGATTCCTGTTTGCTCACATCCATTTGAGACACTTTCTTAAAACCTCAACATCAGCCACAGGATTAGCATCAACAATGGACTTTAAATGTCCCCAGAGATAAAAATCCATTGAATTCAAATATGGTGATCGAGCAGGCCTTTCAATGGCTCTCCCAATACCAATCCATTTTTGAAAAAAACTTTGAATAACCCCAAAACTTTCCGTTTCTATACGCATGTTTATATGGACTTTACTCAATGTTTGGTGGATGGGAAGACACTATTAATGGCTTTAGGGGTGAAGAGATTCTTGTTCCAGAGGGAGTGGGGGGCTATACATCTCTTTGCCAAGAGTGCAAGGGACCCAGGTACACCTATGCCTTGAACACCCGTCAACAGTAACACAAACCTCTGCTAGGGCTTCATACAAATCTCCATCATCATAACCAATAAGATTAATTGAAGATTTAGATGATGAAAATGTGCCATTTCCTTCATAATTCCTACAATAAATAAACTAAACTTAAATTTGTCAGTCTCTTTAAGCAACAAAAATATTTTAAAGTAAGCAATGTGAGTACTGTATATTCATTTAACTTTTTTTATAATTTTTCCTAGGCCTAACTCTCTTGCACACTTAATAATATATAATATTGTAAACACGTTGCTGTGAAATCTCTTAGTAACAGATAATTGTTGGGATAAATAATGTCTGTTGTTAAGAAGTGTCTTTTATTTAAAAAATAATCTTTAAAATTTAAAAAAATCATATTGCTTGAACACAGTTTAATCTATGTGAACCTAATGACTAATACATCAATATTGTATATAGCTTGATGTACAGATAGCATAATACAAAGAACACTATATAAATAAAATGTGAGCATTAAGCTTTATGTACCTAATATGTGCACATGAGTATAGTCTAAACTGCAGGAACAACCCCTGCTGATGGCTCTGAAGGGGTGGGAGCTATTTATGAGTTTTTAGTAACGTAGTCATTACTATTTAAATTTTCTAAATGTATACACTACTCATTGTAACACAAAGAAAGGTTAGGGAAAATGTATAACATTATTAAAAGATCAGTTTTATTTCAAACTATAAAACTATGTGTTTTTCTTTAGCGCCTTGTCTTACTACCTGTTTGGGCCATACGTTTATGTACTAACTACGCTATTGGTTTTAGGGATTAGAGACTTAGGTATAGAAAGTGTACCTGCATTTTCATGGAGGGAGAGTGGAAAACCTCAGAAAAACCACCTTCAGTACACTCGACCAATGTGTGAACATTTATCTCCTTGTCATCAGCAGTTTAGTCTACTGCGAGAATAGTGCATAAGATCACGCAACCGCTGAATACCTGTTTGGTTGAAGATATACATTTTAAATACACTAATAGGCTGGTCTAATTTAGAGAAAAGGTACCCTAATTTGCAAGGAGGCAGTGGGAAATAATTGGAGGGTGGAGGGGAGGGGAGTGTCAAAATTTAAACCCTGACCATCCAATCAGCAAATCAGACTAGTTGGTCGTGATTTGGGATATTATAAATAATATTAATAAAATGCTTTTGATTAAAACATAACTTTGTATTTAGGCTTAGTCGTGGTTTTTTGACACGTCATTTATATTCAATTATTTCAAATCAAAATAGCTTCTGTGTCCATTTTGAAAAAAATTACATTTGCAATTATTTAATTATTTGAAAAAACACTATTAAAAGCTAGGCCTCTTAGCCTTAAGTGCCTTTCTACCAATTAGCATTACAAGAATTAATTAAGTAGTTAATTTTTCAATGAAAAGTGAGCATAGTTTGTGCAAAGGTGCAAACGAAAACTTTAGGACTATCTCTATTTTAATTGTAAATACATCAATTCTATACAAAATTTCTTTGTATAATGGCAGTGAAAACCATGAGTCATCATAGTCATTAGCATCTTGTGGTTAAGACTTCAATATTCACGTGGTGTCTTAAAATGACTTTTGAAAAAAGAATCCAAGCATGTGACTTATTCATTGATAGCTCACTAGTTGTGCATTGGCACACTAAAAATAAAAGTTTCAGGTTTATTTCCCAATCATTTTTAAATTGCTCCTCGGTTAGAACAGAACCATTGGGGACTTTAAAGAGGAAATATCTGGAGTTTTTATGGTAATTACTCACAAAGTCTTTATTTGAAGGTTTTTATTAGCTTATGTTATAATATTATCATGGTACATTTTCATTATTTACATAATTTACGATAGGTGGGTAAGAAGTTTCAAAATGTCAAAGGTCAAATTTCTTCCGTTTTGACACCCATAATAACCTTCACATCTTTGAAGGAAGAAAATACTTGGATATATTATGAACAGATTTTAAATATCTCACTAAATGTGACATATTTCAATAGGAGTGTGCAAAGTTTCAAAGATGAATTGAATACCAATTAGCTTCAACTTTGATAAAACAAATCTTGCTTTGACACAAAAAACTATATTTTTTATTTTCATCTTTTTGAGATGTTTACTACCCAAAATCTCAATTGTAGACAAATAAACTTAAGATTACTCTGGTCAACAGCCATTGTGCACCAGAGATAAGAACAACCAAGTCTTGCTTTTTGGAGGTAACCGAGTCTGAAAATGACTGCAAAAAGACTGGATTGGTTATGGTTTTTGATTTGAAGGAGGTAATGTAATTTACTTAAATTTAGTCACGAACGTTTGTGCAATTCTTAGGTTAATCTGGAAACGCCGAAAGAGAATGGTTTAAATTGAGTTTGTTGGGTCTATACCTTTAGGTCAGAACCACAATAGGCAGACAGAAGTCATTTAGAGGTGCTAACCATGGAAAAAGTGAACATTATAAAGTGAATGAATGGCCTGCTCAACAGTCATTAGAACCTTGAAAGAATAATGTTTAACATAAACAACTAGTATATTATCTGAATTATTATAGGAATTGATTTAACCAACTTATATTGTACTTTTTCAAGAAACTGATAGTACTTTTTATATGTAGAGACCAAATAATAGAACCAAATTCCAAATTGTTTCGTACTTCCAAATTGTTTCGTACTAGAGAATAATAGAGTTAAAGTTTTGCTCTTGGGTAAGTAAAGTCTTTGGTGTTTCTTCTAACAAAGCCTAACATTTTGAATGATTGTGTAAAAGTCATAATATGTGTGGTGAAAGTAAGTTTGGAGTCTAAAGTGACACCTAAATCTTAGACAAAGGAGTAAAATAGTGATCCAATAAGATATAGTCAAATGTAAAAACATTTTTTCTTTGAAAAAGTAACTTTTACTCATTCATTCAAGTTAAAGGACAGGTCATTAACTTAACACCATACTGTGAAAAGTTAAAATTGATTAGTGAGTCAATTTAACAGTAGGATTATATTTTTAAGTAATCAATCACATGACCTACTCATTTCTGATGATAAATTCTGATATAGGTTTTTTAGATAGTTTATTTTCACAACTATTACAAGACTTTGTTCATTTGACTTCACAAATATTTTCAAATATTCAATTTAAACTGTAAAAAGTTGCCTTCACAAACCCCTATATTTCACTATATAATAATTCTTAGAACAGCTGTAAACATTATTTCAACATTAACAAATGATTAAATTACATTATATAACCTTGCATAATTAAAGTATGTGTGTGTACTTAATTATACTATGGCATTAGGAGCTCAAAAGTTTATTGCTGCATTCACAAAAGTACACCACTTATCCCTATCCTGAGCTTAAGCTCTTTCCAGTCCACCTCATTACACCCTATCTCTCTCAGGTCCATCCTAATGTTATCCTCCCATTTTTGTCTATGCCTTCTTAATGGTCTCTTAACATTAGGTTTGCCAGTCAAAACTTTGAACGCGGTTCTAGTTAAATCAATTCACGCTGCATGGCTTGCCCCCCCGTAATCTGCAAGATTATATTACCCTAACAATATCTGGTGATGAGTACAGGATGTGTAGCTTATCATTATTTGACCTCATCCACTCTCAACTATATTCATCTACTTTTGGTTCAAATATTTACATAAGCACCTTGTTTTTTACACCCTAAATTTCTTCTCGTCCTGAAAGGTGAAAGAGAACCATGTTTCACAACCATAAAGAACAACCGGTTTGAACTGTTGCCTTGTTTGTTTAAATTGTTCCTACATATTTGAACTCATTATATGTATAGATATCTTATTTGCATTCAATTCGTAACACACTTATTCAATATTTGGTCCTTGATATTCAATCTTGTTAGAACCAATGTCTTAGTCAGAGGGGCGAGGGGGGAGGGGGTTCAACCCTCCCCCCCCCATCCCCCCCAACAAACTTTTATGATTAAATCATATATGACTTCATTTATGGTTCAAACGATATCAAAATTAAGATACAAGTACAAATTAGGGGGCTGTGTTACCATAAAAAGCACTTCAGAGAGCATCCAGAGGTTTTTAATATCTTGAATTTTTTCTAGCCTTCGGCAGTTATGGTGTTGTGTTGCCAAAAGATACATCTCAGATAGCTTTTAAAGGTGTTTAATATTTAGAATTTTTCCTAGCCTACGGCAGTTAGTGGTTTTATGTTGCCATAAAAAACACTTCAGATAGCTTCCAGAGGTGTTTAATATTTAGAATTTTTCCTAACCTTTGGCAGTTATGGTGTTATGTTGCCATAATAAAAACACTTCATATAGCTTCTATAGGTGTTTAATATTCAGAATTTTCCCAAGCCCTCGGAAGTTATGGTGTAATGTTGCCAAAAAAAAAACACTTCAGATAGCTTCTAGAGGTGTTTAATATTTAGAATTTTTCCTAGCCTTCGAGAGTGGGTAGTTATGGTATTAAGTTGCAAAAAAAAAATCAGATTGCTTCTAGAGGTGTTTAATATTTTGAATGTTTCCTAACCTTTGGCAGTTAGGGCTTATGTTGCCATAGTAAAACACTTCAGATAGCTTCTAGAAATGTTTAATATTTAGAATTTTTCCTAGCCTACGGTGGTTAGGGGGTTATTTTACACTTCAGAGAGCTTCTAGAGGTGTTTAAGATGCAGAATTTACCTAGCCTTCAGCAGTTAGGGGTTATGTTGCCATAAAAATAATTAAGATAGCTTCTAGAACTGTTTATCATTTATAATTTTTTCTAGCTCCTGGCAATTGGGGTCTTTGCCCACCAAACACCCCTCCCCCGCTCCGTGAAATTATTGCTGGCTACAGCCTTGGTTGGAACTAATTATGGTGAATTTACAAGTGCATTTTAGATTCAGGAGACAAATAAAAAATAAATCTAAATACATTCATAAATGTCAACATAAAAGAAAATGATGGGATCATTTTACCTGGATTAGTGCTATTTAACCTTAACCTCAACTTTACTTTATGTATTTCAAACTTTGCTTGGCTTATCATTCAAAAAGTGACCTTATCACACCTTATCAATGGACATTAACAATGTGTTTTGTTTTTTGAACAGATAGTCCATGTTTTTATCTTGAAACTCTTACTTGTGCCTTCTGGCTGGAATATTTACTTGATAGGGTCATCCATTTCAAGTATAAATGGTTGACCACACCAAGGATCCATATTGATCATAGACTAATACTAAGATATTTATTTTGTTTTTCTTTTAATTCAATGTACACACCACCTTTATAACTGCATTTACTATACTAGCATAGACATAGTACTAAAGTGTATTTGTTGTACAAACTAATTAGACTCGATACAAAAAGGTTATTTAAAAAAAATTTAATTAAATTTTAGTTAGCTATAATTAGAGATGGGCCACTCAAATCTTCGAATCCTTTGAATCCACCGAATCCTGGCAAGTAATCGTGATTCAAGGATTCGGTATTTTACTAGATTTGATGGTCGAATCTTTCATCTCATAAACAAAGCATAATATTTTTAATTCAAAAATTGCCTCATTAGGCCTACTTGAAAAGAACAACTTAATCCGTAATCTTTATTTTGTCGGACAAAAGAGATAAGTATGTATAAAATCATTATTTTTTTTAAATAATAATTGTTAGATGTGGAAAATCTTACAGGCCTAGTATCCTACCCTCCCACCTCTATGGGAAACTTGGACTTGACCGTTTCGGCACATGCTCACTTCTAAAACTTTCACCTCACGAACAATCTTATAGGTATATTATTGAACACATTACAATTCTTTAAAAACTGAACATCAAAACTATAATTACAAATAAACTCGAAATAAATAATACAAATTATGGCTTTTTTAACAGAAATAAGAACACATTACACATAATACAAAGTCTGCCGCCATGGTGTATATTATGTTTACTCGCCAGAGTGATGATTAATATAAATATACTGTTAATTCCTACCACCCAAGTGGTTTTAATTATCTACAACCATGCAAAGAACCCCAATTTATTGCATACGAGCCTTAATTTAAACATTTTGTTGGGTTTCATGAAAAATAAATACTGTCAACAGTCAGACACTGATAAAACTGTTTATTTATGCCAACCAGCCTACGTTAACGTATTTTATATTGATTGTTTGTTTAAAATCAATTCAGGTAATATGATCACATAGTAAGCGCTCTCGAGTTTTAAGAATCAATTAACGACTTGCTAATTCATTATTTGTTTTTAAATTGATTTTAACTAAGAGTTTATTATTTTTTTTAATGTCTTATTGAAGTAATTGTAAAGAATTGTAAAATTAGCCCTGCCTTATAAAATGGGAATGAACATATTAGAGTAGAAACATTTAGTAGTGAATAAAATGATAAAGTATTAGGAAAATGGTAGAACACAAATAAAAGAAAAGACACTAACACATATTTACACACACTTCAATATTTCGATGCTATTAAAGCACCTTCCTCAGGAAGTAGTAGTAACTAGACTGATTATAAGTTAGAAGAATATATGGATAAATGAAAGTATAATAATAGAGGGAAAAAGAAAGAACACAAAAATGGACAAAAGAGGTTCAGTCTAGTTACTACTACTTCCTGAGGAAGATGCTTTAATAGCATCGAAATATTGAAGTGTGTGTAAATATGTGTTAGTGTCTTTTCTTTTATTTGTGTTCTACCATTTTCCTAATACTTTATCATTTTATTCATTACTAAATTTTTTGCTCAATGCACTTTTTTCATACATACATATTAGAGTAGAAAATGTGTTCGTGTTTTATATAGGATGTATTCTCAGAAATGAATATATCACAAGAATCGAATATATATATTGTTTTCTACGCGAAGATAGATAATGGATATATAAGAAAATAATAATAAAACATACTTAGGCATTATTGAGTTGATTATTTCCAATGTATGTTTAATTGCTAAGCATTTTGGTTTAGTCTTTATTAAAAATATTTGTTTGTATATTTTTATTTTGCTATCTTATTAAAATAAGTTATAATCCTTCAATGATGATTAAAGTTGATCAAGGGATAACTAGGCCTAATCTGTTTATTTCACATGTTTTTTTCAGAAACTTAACTCATTCTAACAACACTTTTAAAAATAACTAAAAGACACTCAAATTTTGATTGATTTGATTTTTAAACAAAAAGTGTGTGTAAATATGTGTTAGTGTCTTTTCTTTTATTTGTGTTCTACCATTTTCCTAATACTTTATCATTTTATTCATTACTAAATTTTTTGCTCAATGCACTTTTTTCATACATACATATTAGAGTAGAAAATGTGTTCGTGTTTTATATAGGATGTATTCTCAGAAATGAATATATCACAAGAATCGAATATATATATTGTTTTCTACGCGAAGATAGATAATGGATATATAAGAAAATAATAATAAAACATACTTAGGCATTATTGAGTTGATTATTTCCAATGTATGTTTAATTGCTAAGCATTTTGGTTTAGTCTTTATTAAAAATATTTGTTTGTATATTTTTATTTTGCTATCTTATTAAAATAAGTTATAATCCTTCAATGATGATTAAAGTTGATCAAGGGATAACTAGGCCTAATCTGTTTATTTCACATGTTTTTTTCAGAAACTTAACTCATTCTAACAACACTTTTAAAAATAACTAAAAGACACTCAAATTTTGATTGATTTGATTTTTAAACAATAATATGAGTCTATATTGATTAATTTGGCTGTATTTTAACCTGTATTTTGCGAGGGGTGGATGGGGTTGATTAAAATTGAAAGCATGATTAAATAAATCTCAATTTACAGTTTAGGCCTATATTGTGTAATGGTCTATTTGTAAATCATTAAAATTTCTAACAATTTGCTAGGATTCGTATTCGAGATTCAAAAATAAAATGTAGATTCGGATTCGAGAAATAATGTATTCGACCCATCTCTAGTTCTAAAGAAAACTCAATTCTGTAAGCTCTTTGTATTAATTTAACATATTTAATTAAAGTAAACCCTCCAGAAAACAGAACAAATAATGAATAATGTTTTGAAACATTAATACAAGAAATAACTAAAACCTATTCAAAACAGTAACTTTATACAAATAAGAAATCCTGTCTGATAATTTCAGATTTATTCCATTGAAATGAAAAAATTAATTGTACAAAAGATTAATATTATTTTGAAAAGCCATTGGTCAATAGACAGTTTAACCATGCTGTGCCTCAATCAAAACACCCTTGAGGCGTGCCTCAAAGTTTGAAAAATACTTTCCAAGATGTTTCGACTATAGAATGTGACTCTAGAGTGATCTAGAGTCTGAAAAAAAACTGATTTTTTAACATATACATTTTATTCAACATTTATTCCTAAAACAAAAAGAAGTGTATAGGTTAAATAATATTTTGGTTATAGCTATTTACAATTATAAACTAAAAAAATTACAAAACTCATATTATTTAAATAGTTGCCCTAAGTTAACGTATCTAAAGCACATTAGCGTACTCTCTCCCCACTCCTTTTCCGGGGATGGGTTGTGAGGCCGCCGCGACCATAGGAAAGAGGGTTTTGCCGTGCCTGGCGGTAGGACAGTTCACTCGTATTATGAACAACCGAGAGGTAACATCTGATTTGCCCGATGAGGCCTCATACAGTTTATAACCTTTTTATATCTTTTGTTTAAATAAATATGATTAAATATATTTCATTATAATTTTGACGCCAGTCAATTGTCTGAAACGGCCTCACACAGCTCATAACTTTTTTATATCTTTGTTTAAATATATGTAATTGAATAAACTTGATTATAATGTTAATGCCAGTCATCTGTTTGAAACGTCATGAGTAACACCAAGAAGGCATTACAGGGTAACAGAGTTTTACATAGTAACGAGGCCGTTATATGGGCATAGCGTGACAAGAACTCTAAATATGTTCTAGAGATATTTAACACTATTAAATTTTCTTAGTTTCTGGCATCTAGGAGGCTGTGCCCCTTAAAACTACTCCTCTTCCTAGAAATTTATTTTTGGCTACAGCCTTTCCCTTTGCCTAAAATTAAATATTTGGTTACATCACTGCTTGTGTTTATTAAATATATTGGCACTTAAATCATACCTACTCTCACTCTATTTTCATGTTGAACAAAATCCGTTCATCATATACAAGAATATTTTTGAGCCTATGCTTAAGAGAAAGTAAATAAACTATAAATATTAAATAATATCAATGATGAAATAACCAAATTATTAAACAGTTATAAAAATTAAACTACTATCTTTATAACTATACAGATATGTTTTTATGACTCATTTTAGAATATGGGACTTCAAAACATCACCTGACGCTTTGGAAACAGTGAAGCATCATTCTGAATTTGTATATGGCTTGGACTTCAACACCCATGTATCAGGCCAAATAGCTGACTGTGGGTGGGATTCTCTGGTGCACGTCTTCAATCCAAGAGCCTTCTCTGCTCTGCCTCCTTCAAATGCAAAATGATTTTTTTCAAGCGGAAAACCTCTATCTACATATGTAAATAGAAACTGTTATGAGTATTAGAAAGAATAACTATTAATTTTGTGTATTCTTTATTTTAGATAAAATGTTTTAAAATGCAATTTTTTATTTTACATTTTTATCTCCTATTATGTTAGAATTTCAAATTCACATAAATGGATATTAGTTTAATATGTGATTTATATTGTAATTAATTGTGTTGATTGATAAAATGATACAAACTAAGACATTGACAAAGTTATTGTTTAAAGACTGGTCTTAAACAATTAAATAACAAGCAGACCTTGGGCAGTCAAAAATGTTGAGGTGCTACTTATTAGACCATGACCAACAACCTATATATTAAGGTAAATTGATTATAATACTAATATGCTCAAAATTTTGTATTTACTTTAATTGTTATGTGAAAGCATGTGTGGTTTATCCTCAAGCACTAATATTCTTTTTGGGGTAAAGTTTCTAAAAATATACATTAAAAAATTATTGAATAAAGTACCATACATAAAAGGATCAAAAATAAAAACAATCAATATAATTTCTTTAAATATTTGACATGTTCATTGGAAATGAATATTAAACATTTGTTAAAATTAATCTTGTATGTATTAATATTAATACTGTAAAAGCTGTTTTAAAATCTGGATTCTGCTGTACTTAACACATCCTATTATGTTGACTACGCTTAGTGCTTGGAAATTATTTTAATTGCAGTAGAACATTTGAAAGTCTACTTTTTTATGTCATCATTGTTTCTTGAAGTGCTGTGTTATTAGGTTTTATGAATAATTTAAAGATACAAAATGTTATATTTACAAGTCTAAATAAATTCTTCCTTATATTTGTATCAATAGTTTGGAAAAGTTGTCTTTCTCTGAATATTTGTACACACATGCTTGCAGTTAATACATTTATCTGTAAGCCTTTACTATTAAACTATATATGTATATAATGTAAAGTCAAAGCCATCTTGAACAAGCTTGGTTTTAGCAAACATTATTGGGATTTCCTTAAAATTATACATCTGTCATGTTAAACACTACAAATATAGCTATTTCAAGGACCATATTCATACTTAATTAGGGGATTTTACCTTATAACTTTAAAATAATACTATTTAACATGTATGTATCTAATCACACATATTTTGGTTTGATGAATATTTAATGATTATCAAAACAGATCTCTCCATATTAATTTTTCAATATCTTCAACATATTTATAATTAACAATTTTCACCTAAATATTATTTCTTTTCTTTCATATTGAGCTTATTTAAGTCATTCAATAATGAAGCGTGTTTCATTCTGAGAGAGAATCTATAACTTGTTTTGCATCTAATCTTAATATCTCGATGGAGAGAGGGTCAAGGGTGGAGAAGCCTAGTTGACCGTGACTAGCTCTTATCTTTGTCTATAAATGCCACCAAAAGGAAACTCAATATGATACTTCTTTTTTCCTTTTTTTTTTCCCCACCCCCATGTCTTAGTACACATTTAAGTTATATGCTCACATATGCTAATAGAATAGGAATCATGCTGAAGGTAGAATTTCAGAGGAAATATACCCGCATTTGTGAGAAATTAAAGTGTATGTTAGGGTGGATGAAGCTTTGAGCAAATGGTTTGGCATTGAACAACAGGGTATAAGACAAGGTTGGGTTATTTATCCGTGGTTGTTTAATGTTTTCAGCATAGGCTTGTCAGGAGAAACACAAAAGCAAGGTGAATGCGTTTGGAATGAGATATCTAAGAAATGTACTTGAAAAAACGTGTATGGACAGTCAGTAATTAATGGATGCTGGAGGACTGTGGTTTGAAAGGGAATCTAATAGGTAATTGTGAAATAAGTGTCTTACATTGGTTTGGGCATGTTGAGAGGATGAGTATGGATTGAGTGGCGAAGAAAATATATGAAGTCAATGTGTATGAATTAAAAGGAAGGGATAGGCCATATAAAATGTGTTTATATGTTGTAGACGAATGTGTGAAAAAGATAAACTTGAGTTTTAAGATTAAAAGATAATGTAACATCTAACGAGCGTATAACCCGAACAGGTAGTAAGACACGGTGCTAAATATTATTATTATTAACATGTAACGACTCGTTGTATAGATGTTGTCGAAGCGGAGGGAGTATGCAAGAATAGGGAAGTGTGGAGAAATTCAGGGATGATGGATAAAGTACGAAGTTTTTTTAAAAACTATATTCACATTTGCTTGCCTACCTCATAGGAAAATGGTGTGATTAGGTATTTTTTATTTTAGTTTTTTCTATTTTCTCATAAAGTGTAAATATTAAAATGAGATTTACTATCCAATTAAATTTTAGATTTAAACATAATTGTAACATAATATATTTATCTAACTATTATTTTCAAACGTTTCTTAAATTTTATAAGTTAGCCTTTTAGTCAATCAGTTCAAAATTTTGATTTGTTAGAATTATGCAAAATATTACTTTACTATTAACCTTAAAGGTGGAAAGTATAGCTTGGTGTTTACATTGTGGTGCAGCTTATAAGATAGTGCTATAATTTATTAGTTCGAGTTAAGACTGCTATCTTTCAGCATAAACTGAATTTACATTTAAATAAATAAAATCTGCTTCAGTGGCCGGATGGTCTAAGTCGGAGGTGGACAAATTGTCAATCGCTGCGGCTAAGATCAGGAAATATTGATAGGAAGGAAATGAAGAAAAGGTTTGCAGTGCACCTGCACACAACCGTTCTTAACAGGCACAGCGGACCTTGACTAATTCCTCGATTTATAAATATTGAACAAAAAACGTTTGCAGTGCACCTGAGTGCAACCATTTTTAACCGACTAAGCTAACACAACACAGTCATATTAACAATCACTGGTAGAAGCTGTTGAATAGTATTCATTTCTTATTTGATTTTTAATAATTACATGTTTTTTTTTTACTTATTGTGAACATTGAATTTATTAGTAAAAATGAGTGCACCTAAACGACTGAAAACCTACCTATTCCATGACGAATGGGAAAATGATTTCTCTTTTATGATGTCCAGAGATTAATGTTTCTGTTTGATATGCCATGCTAATATTGCTGTGTCAAAGAAGGGCAATTTAGATACATTTTTCGAGCCTTCATAAGAAGAAATATGATGAGGTATCATTTTGTATCACAAATATTTAAATGAAACATAAGAAACCTTTTCAAGATAGTGAAATGGTGAAGCAAGCTTTTCTTGAGGCCGGTGACATTTTGTTCAGTGAATTTAAGAATAAAATTGAGATTATGAAAACTATTAAAGCCATGCCTCTCTCTTGCAAATTTGTGACGCGATACCTAGAAATAATGGGTGGTAATTTATTAAACAAACTAGAAAAATACATCAATAATTGTGGTCATTTCTTGCTACAATTCGATGAATCAACTCACATGGTGGATATTTCTCAATTAATGGTGTTCACAACAATGGTGCTCCCCAACATGAGCTACATGGAGGATTTTCTAACCCTGATCCCTGTGAAAGTAACTACTAGAGGTGATATTTACCAACTTTTTGTCAGCTTTGTTAAGAAAACAATCCTCCCTCTCTGGATACATGTCTGTTTTACAACCGACGGGGCACCAGCCATGTTTGTTAGAAATATTGGGTTTCTTGCATTCTGGAGCAAAAATTAATATTTTTTTAGATTATACATCTTTTCAGTGTGTTATTTTCCAGAATGCATTTAGGGCTTAAGTAATAAACATGAAAGATATTATGGACATTACTGTTAAGATAGTTAACTTAGTCTGAACAAGGATCTTACAAAGACGTTTTAGAATTCAACTTGAGGAAAATAAGGCTGAGTATGAAGACTTGCTGCCACATACTGATGTAAGGTTATATAGCCGTGGAAACTTCTTAGAAAGATTCAAAGTTTTATTGCCTAAGATAATTGTGTTCTTGGACTCGGTTGGAGAAAGCTACCCTCAACTACATTACACATCTTGGTTAAGCAACTTAGCTTTTTTGACTGATTCTAACAGGTAACTCCAATAAATTAAACTTTGAACTTCAGGGTAGAGACAAAAGCATTAGTAAATTAGTTAGCTGCACAAAGGCCTTCAAGTCAAAATTGCTGCTTTTAAAATTTCAGCTTGTAAAAAGAAATTTAAAGATTTTTCTTAGCTCAGAAAAAGTTAGATGTGGAGCTATCTTCCTTTTCTTTGAGATATTTTGTAATTGAATACAAAAACTCTGGCAAGAGTTGGCGAGACAGTTTCAAGATGTGAAGCAGTTTGATCCAATATGTTTTTTTTTATTTCATTCCCATTTGCTCAAACAAACATTGAAGGAATTACCAAAGCGGTCTCCTTAAATTTTTAACATAAGTGTTTCAGAAGTGGAGAAAGAAATAATAAAACTGCATTCTGATAGCCCTATGACAACGAAAGCCTCCAAAAACATTTTTTGGGGTTTATTTCATGATGAATAGTATACATGTTTGAAGTCTATTGATCTACCTTTAGCTGCCTATTTTGTTTCAACCTACTTCTACGAATCAACTTTTTCACAAATAAAGATTATAAATTCGCAATATTAAATCTGTTTGACTGATTAACATTTACAATCCTGCCTTCATTTGCGCCTGAGTAATAATGAACCCACATTCAAAAAACTATCTGAAGATATTCAGTATCATGAATCAACTTCAAAGTGAAGTATTTAATGTTAAAATACTTTTTTAAATGAAATTATAAATTGTAGTAATGTAGTTTAATGAAAAACTTGTTTTAAGTCAATGAAAGTATTCTGTTTTTATATTATATATTTCATTTATATTTCTACTGTTAAAACATAAAAGGGGTTAGTAATTATTCTACCAATGCAACAAACAATATCAAACAATATATAGTAGATTATGATGGATTTTTCTTTTCAAAAATTGATCACTAGAATCAAAATTCTGGCCACTTCTTGTTTAAGGCATCACTCTCATATTGAACTAGACTGCTAAGGATAGGGATATTGGGTACGAATCCTGGGCAGATATACTGACAATGGTTTTTCCAAAATATTTTACCATTCTTCATGAAAATGTTGGTACACTTAATCCAAATTCAACCTTCCCTATCCTTTGTTCATTAGCATAACTAGTATATATACATAAAGTATTTATTTTTAAACCCCTATCTTTAATAGTAAGAAAATTAAATTAATATAATACAGAATGGTAGCTAAAGATTACTCCACATTTTTAAAATACACTTTTTTTTCTGTTATTACTTGAACATATATTTAGTAACAATTTTTTTTCCCCCGCAAAATAATACTTTAAGATATTTGTCAAACATTTACACAATGCTTGTGCTACTTTCATATACTAACATACCTTATAAGGAAGATAATGATTTTAGTACAAATAACACATAGTCTAAATAAAGCAATTAATTTGTACTTGTTTATAAAAGAAGTAGTAGTTATATAATTTTCTTTAACTTGCTTTCTTTTTTTAATTTAACTTTGAAATTGTATAATTGTATCATGAAAAAAATACAAATGTATACAAATAAAAAACATATTTTTAGTGTTCTGATGTGAGCCTGAGTTTTATATACTAAGTTTGCAGACCTTACCCTTTTTACGCTTTAAGTTTTATTGGAGAGAAAAAATGACTGCCTATTTTAATACATTAAATAGTTAAAATAACGGTGAACTGATTTTTATAAGCTTTGATGTAGCTATAATTGCAGTACTTGAAGTATAGACATTAAAAATGAAAATTCGTTTTGTCAAAATTAGTTGTTACATTGGGTTTTTCTTATCATAACTATTTACAAATCTATCTCACAGAAATATTTAATATGTTTAGTTGGCTAGTTATTTATGGGCCGATTTTCTTGTGAAAAACCTTCTAAAAGGCCTCTTTTCCTATAAGAATATTACTGTATAGTAAGATTCTGGTAAGAAAAAATGGCTTTCAGATGGTATTTGTAAGAAAATCAGGTTATGCAATCAAATATGAGGATAGACTAAAGAGAAAATTTGTAATGATTTAAATTTGTTATTATCTAAACAATACATTTTATCATGTTGTAATAATATGTTGTACTCTTCCTTCCTTTGATTCAATGGTCAATAAGAATAGTAAACAACGTTACTTATATACCCTGCTGCAAATTATAGTTGAAACCTGTTGGATTCTCAACTGTGTTTTAACCATCAATAATGTGTATACAATCTGTATTAAATCAGTTTGAACCATGTTCAATTGGATTTAACTGGGTTTATCTCGTATCGACCATGTATATAATTATTATGTACCATGCACAATTTAACAATCAAAATAAATATGTGTAATTAACATGACTATGGTACACACACAAGTCATATTTAGTTTATTCAGCAGCTTGAATCTCGACACTGAATGACCCATATAACCTTCAAACTCGTCGTTTGCACTAACAACACTCCTCTCCCTTGAGTCTGAATACACTTGACTTACTAAGAACAAACAAACAAGGAACATAAAATGACCCCAATTAAGCCCCTGGGAAGAACTTCACACACTTCTACACTTCAATGGTTGAGTCTTGCAAGCTGTTTGATTGTGCGTCCACTCCTAGTAGCTGTCTCTCGAGCTGAACTATCTTTTGAGAATGGCTCTTCGTTAATGGGCTGTCTAGTCTCCTAGAGTAGGTCTTAAAGCTGACTATTGGGTGATGGTGATATCCTTTCTTGGGGAGGTCTAGCCCTTTTCCCATGAATGGGTGACTCCTTTTTGGGGGATTAAGTGGATGGTGCTGGGATCAACGCAGGTTTCAATTAATCCATTGCTATTGCCATTCTAGATGGTTTCTGATTTAAAACTGGAGTATGGCTACAGCAGGTGTCCTCGTTTTCCCTGTCAAGCTCATCCCCCACTGGCCTCATTTGATCTGTGTGGCGTAAATGTGTAGAATTGCCCTGTTTTATCAAATAGTGCAAACTACCCCTTTCCTTTGTAATTGTTCCGAATAGCCACTTTCTACCAAGATTATTGCAAAAATTGAAATCAAAAGTTGATCCTTCTTTGAAGGTTCTTAGTACATTTACAGGATATTTGGTTTATCCCTGAAGAGCGAGCTGACCAGTGGCTTCACTAAGTCGATGCATTTCCTCAATGTAAGGCTTAGGGATAGAGATGCAAGGGATATTTTAGTGGTGAAGTGAGGAGTTCCTCTATAGGATACCAGGAACTTGGTTACAGCTACACTATTGTTCCCACTAAGTATAGTTGCTTTCAGAGATGCCTTTTATCTAAAATATGGTGGGAGGGACATGACTTCCAGTTTGGATGCCTGTATGAGACTATTAACCACTCTGGTGACACAGAGAGTTGCCCAGGGTACATCCAAGGGGGTTGTCTACATGTGCCTACAATGAGATGATAGTGAATATCGAAGTGTGGGCCACTGGAATTCTTCCAAACCTAAGCCAAATTTACCAACCCCTGGTTATGGTTGGGATAATTCCCCTTAAGATTAAAAAAAAAACCAAAGTTCAAAACAATGGTAGCAAGATGGTAAGGTGCTATAATCTTTGGTTTGATCCCAAGCTCAGATCGGAAGTTTGATAATTATTAACTGGTAAAGTGAGGATCTTTGTCTAAAATGATGTGGGGAAGACAAAAGTTAGTGAAAAAAATTTGCAGCAGTTTAATTGTTCTGGTAGAAGTTATATTTTTCACGGGCTGAATCTCACCCTACCTGCTGAAAGCATCAAGATTATTAAAAAAAATGCATGCCTTTAAAAGGGCCTGCATAATCTTTTTGGGGCCTTTCCATGGGTGCTGAAGCTCATTTCCACTTGTAGTAGGATACCTTGACTGGGGTGTTAGCTATGAAAGCATTGTTGAATGATACAATAGTCGAGACCGCTACCTCTCCTATCTGCGGTGAACTAGCAGCTGTCACCCTGAAGCTAGCTCTTTTTTATAGAGAATTTGCACATGTCATCCCCCCCAGTAATGCTAGCTGGTTTGCCTCGCCTGCCGAACTAGATGATGTCGTGACCTGTTGACAATAATTCGCCGACGTTTAGTGAGCGTGGAATACTGGAACATCAACAGCCGATACGCGAATGGATGTGTAAGGTGGAAGAATAGTCTAAACTTCTTTAGAGTTAACAGTTCAAATTGTCATAGTTGAATGCATGAGTGTTTAAAGGTGTTGTATTGCAGAGTGAACAAGAAATTATCACATACTCACAATCCATGAAACCCAAGCTGGAATGCGCTTGAGTAGTGAAAGGAGTGTGCCATTTCTTAGGAACGAGCTCATACAACAGTCTTGTTATAGCTTCCTTTTTAAAGTCTAGTTGGGATGTAGTCTTGTTACAGTCTATTTAAGAGACTTATTGAAAGTTACCAGGAAACAGCCTCAGACTGTTTTTCAGGGCTACCCATATTGGTAACGTTTGTGTTTAAAGGTTCTGGGCTACCTCTCATTAAGGACTGAAAGGCATAAGAGTTGTGCATAAATACCCAAACATCTATCGATGTGATTGGTTTGAACCAAAGACTCCCTCAAAAGGAAAATTTACATATAAGTTGGTGTTTAGTCTGTAATCATCACTTGAAAGGCCACCACTTGTCATTGTTGAGAGCCCGCGAGAGTTAGATGTATCTGCTGTTGCTAGAAACAAAGATTCGATGAGGATGCCGAAATCAAGATGAAACAATCCCATTAAGAGTACCCCGACACAACAAATCCTAGGACGGTCTAGGTGGTGTCTTAAGCTGCCTTAGTTCTAACATTGCCAACCAGTAGCTGAAAGACGAAAAACATAGCCGCCTGTAAAGCACTACCTTGCAGTTGTTGACCATTCTGGGGGACATAACAACTCATCACAGGGAGAAAAAGTTCCCACTCTCCCTCGCATTCATGTGTCATTAGTCAGTCCTTTTCAGGGCCGCATGAAATGGCCACGGCACCTCACAAAAACAATGACATCACAACACTACTAGCGACCAGACCATGAACCAACAAGTACGCCAACCCTGAGATATCCGTCATGGAGACTGACTATGATGGCAATGTAACATTCACTCAAGTGGATAACATGAAGAGAAAGAGGAAATGTAAAATCACAACCAAGATGCAAGCCAAGAAACAAGTCATGACATCCACTGGCAACTCAAACACAAAAAACACTGATGCACCCTCAACACAAACACCAACAAAAAACAAAGACTCTTTATTTATTTATCATTACTTTCTGTCCTGAGGCCTAGACTGTAAGTCAGGACCTATGTTACATTGTTTCTCTACCTCCACTAACTACTAGTTTATCCCATTTACATTCATTACTTAAGTTGATGTTGATTATAGTTCCTAATCTAAGTGTCCCTATTTCACCATCTAATTTTATCCTACTAGGTAGTCCGCCCCGGGTACTTTACGCCCCCGGTACCCTGCCCCGCTGGGTGTCCTACCGCTTCTGGATCTAATAGTCCCCGGATCGGTGCGAGCCCCAGCAAGGGCGAGCATCCCCCTATCCACTACCTGGGGAGGCGCCCTACCAGAAATTTCGTTCCACCTACCTCCAGCTAAGACCTCTACCTTAGACCTAAAACTAAACATGAAACAACATAAGAAAATATAAACTAAAACTAATTTAACCTTAATATTATTCCTTGTCTCTTCATCTACTGATAACAGTCAATGAAGAAACCTTGACGGACCGGAAGCCCTACCGCCCCAGCACAGCACTACACTTGTTGCCAAGTGGGCTAGACCATGCGAGTTGAGGGTTTTCTTCCTCCATCTCTTGATGTTATTTGATTCCACTAATTCCCAGCTGGTAATTCGGCTGCCTCAGGTCTCTCAGCAGCTTTCACTACTGGCATCCTGAGGGAGCCTTCCTCAGCTGGGCTCCGGATGACCTGGAGCTTCTCGTCCCATTCCACTCTGCCAGCCGGTAAGATCTGTGTTTTGTCTCATTTAAGCCTTGGTTCCAGTTTCATAGTGTGTCTTCTGATTCTGTCTCTGATGTCGAGTCGTCACTGTAGTCACAGGTTTCATTACCTTGTTTGTCTTGTCTAACATGTCTCTTATTCTTCATGTCTGTGATATATATATATATATATATATATATATATATGTGTGTGTGTGTGTGTGTTCTTTTCTCTCTTTGACACGTCGTTCGCGATTGTGTCTAGGAAACCCCATCTACCCGCGTCACGCAATATATGTTAAATTGCGCTGGCCTGTAATTGAACTTGCTTTGTATCCCTCTCTTTTACCGTTAGTTGACATTCCAGTACGACGTGTTCGGTAGTAGTCTCCCCTCCATATCTGCATAGCCTGTTTTCTGTCAAGCGTCTTAGGTAGAGAACAGCCCTTTATGGCCCATGGCCAGTGATAAATTGAACTAACCCAGGGGAAGGCTGTAAAAATTTTAATTTTAGGTGATCTCTGACATCGGGAAAGAGTTGGCAAGTTCTCCTTCCAGTTGTGCTTTGGTTCCATTCTATCTGCCACTCGTCCAGCAATGCTTCCCTCACCTGATATTATTTATTACTCCTGCCCTTGTCAGCTTAGCAACCTTGTCTAATTCCCTTTTCCGTATCCAGTACATAGCCGCTCTCTTCCTTAATTCTAGGTCTAGTGGCCAGATACCTAGGGCCACACACAATGCATTTGTCGCAACTGTTCTAAAGTCTCCGGATAGCCTTAAGACAATACTTCTCTGTAGGCTTCGGATCTTACATTCAACCCGTACCAGTCTGAGCTGGTGTGCACAAGCGCTGGCCCCATAACCCACGATGGAGATTAATAAGGCTTGATGGTAAATCCGTATACAGAGCCTGGGCAGTCTAAACCGACTCTGCCCTATGCTAATAATCTTGTTCATTAGCCTTAAGGCTCTTCCACATATATTCTCAACCTTCATCATGAAGCCGCGCTTTTCATCCAACGTAACTCCTAGTTATCTGGTATTTACAATTCGTCTAATCACTTGTCTGTCAATTCTTATCATATAGTCTCTCTTCAGCGCTCCGTTGAACAGCACATACGTCGTCTTCCCTGTTGCCAAACTTAATTTCACTTTCTTGCACCAAGATTTGAGCCCAGTGAGAACCGCATTACTCTTGGTCTCAAGTTCCAATCTTGACTTGGCTTCAACAATTATCAGTAAGTCATCTGAAAATGCGACCACTCCCGCCGTACCTGGGAGCGCTTCTATTTCCAACAAACCGGGTTCGATCCCTATGTCCTAAAAGATTGGTCCACAAACTGATCCCTGGGGACAGCCTTTCGTAAGTTTCTTACTTGTTGATAATCCTGGACATCTCAGGGTTGCACATCTTTCCCTACAGTAGTCCATAAAAACTCTGCAGAGATTCCCCGGACATTATAGTTCTCTTAACCGTTTGAATAGTGATGGCCACCACAAATTATCGAATGCTCCAGATATGTCCACGAATATCCCAATAACATATTTCCCACTTGCCCTATCAACAAGGTTCATGGCCTCACAGATAGCGTCCTCCGTAGATCTGCCTCTCCTGAAACCGTACTGCTGCTGGTGCATGCCAACAATCTCACGATGCTTCCTCAATATGTTACACAAAATCTTTTCTTTAAGTTTTCCACACACATTTAATAAACAGATTGGCCTGTACGACTTAGGGAGCTGCGGATCCTTGTCCTCACCCTTGCTAAGAATGACTACTTTACTTTGTTTCCATACAACAAACCAAAGAATACCACCCCATTGAGACAGTAGGTATTCACAACTAGAAAAACAAATTGCAAAAACAGCTAAATACACTGAGACAGCCACGGGAGTTAGCTAAATCAAAGCAGCACTAAAAATCCATACCATCTCAACTCATGACTACCAACTGGTTCAAAGTCTCTTCAAGGAAATGAACCTGTAATTTCACAAGTACACCCTTCCACACAACAAGCTGGTGAAAGTAATCAAAGGACTACTATTAAACATGAATCCGGAGAATATTAAGGTCAAACTAATTCACCTAGGATACGCAGTGACAGGCGCGCGCCAGGTTATCCGAAAGGCAGAATTGACAAACACCATCCAGACTGCTTCACTGCTTCTGACATTTTTTATTTCACTTGCTAAGACCGAAGCCCACACAACCAGCTTTGGCATACAATTCATCAACCAGACTAATAGTAGAATTGTACATTATATCCCTCCATGGAACACAATTACGCAATGTCACAAGTATCAGAGTCATAGGCACATGAACAATTATTGTTCAAACCAGTCCAGATGCATCAATTGCCTTGTAGCGCACCTCACCCCTCACTGCCCCAAGAAGGACAACACGACACCGGCCATATGCACCCATTGCAAGGGGTCACATAGCCAACTACAGAAAATGCCCTGTTTATATTCAACTGTTTGAGGCTAAACGCAAGCAACAGACAATGATACAGACTCAATTCACATCACCACCAACATGTCCAGCGCTTCTACCAGCCAGCGGCCAAAATTACTCTCCTATTCAACGCCCCTGTCACACTGTTTTACCGACAATCAACCATTCACATGTTCATAAGTCAAACAGACCACAGAGGCTGCTGCCATTTACTGCTCCTCCGCCATTGCTGCTGTGGGGTGCGCACTGCAGTATCCATGTCAAGAGGACACTACTTCATCACTATCAGACTTTAAAGAATCCATCAAGTTCAAGGAACTAAACATTATAAAACTTATAACACACTTCAGACCTGAGCCAACTCAACTTAGAGAGGTGACAAATAATACAGAAAAACTCAAGATATGGTTAAAGAGAGTGACCGAATACTTCGAAACTGACGATTTTTTTTAACAAAAACTTATTCATTTGACATTGTCCTAATAAACAAAACCCATTTAAACAAAACCCCCCCCCCCAAAAAAAATTACTTCTACGGTTACAATTTTTACAAAAACGATTGGCCACAAGGCAGAGGGAAGAGGGAGGTGCGGCTATTATGATAAAGACCCATCTACCTCACTACCAACATCACTTCCAAAATCTCCAGAACATTGAAGCCACAGGAGTAAATGTAAATTTTAGTGGTGGGCTATCTAAATTGTAAGAACACAATCTGGAAAAGCCGACTAACCACCGGGAACGGGACAAATATTAACACACCACAACAACACACACGACTACATAGTTGTTTCCCCCTACATACTACCCCACAAACTATCTACACGGACCTGATACCAAAGACGTGTAATTGACCAATATTGATGTAACCACTGAAGATATGACAGTTTTAAAGTAAAAGGACTCAGACCACAATCCAAAATTGTATGAAATTAAGACTCACACCAACTTCGAAATACATGGACTCAAACAAACTACAACTAAATGCGACTGAGATAGATTTTCTATAACTTTCTAAATGCTCATCATAAACACTGCCCGCAGGTCATTTGTAAACTGTATACAAATGTTTTAAAAACGAAAGTATTGAAACAACATTCAAATATTGTAACAATAATACTGTCCGACTGCTGGGCTTGCGTGCTTGTCATTTGTTTGCCTTCTCTGTCCTCCCTCTCTGTTCTTATTTAGCAGATAGCTAGGCCAGCCTGACCACCAGAAGGGCGTGATTGAAAGGAAAGTGACACATTTGGAAGAGATTGGGATACTTTCTTGTAAATCCAGTAAAGTAGTCAATAAATGGAGGAATTTAACTGTGACCCTTATATATACACGGTCGGCGATCAGCGAAGCGTCTCCAGCAGTGGGCACCGTGTTCAGTTAGTAGACCGGCGTGCCCAGTGAGTCAAGTGTTCATGTAACGCAGGTCAACGCAGTGTGTCATGTGCAGGAACCAGTGGCCAGTGGCAGTGTGACTTATTAGTGTCAAATGAGTGTGTTTGGAAACGGGTCAATGTGTCGGGGTGAGTGCAACATGTCTGGGTGTTTATTGGCCTTGAGTCTTGGCGTATGTGGAATAATACGTCGGTGACCAGTGGGGTACTTACATGAATGACACAGGTGATGTAGACATTGATTGTTCTTGATAATTGTGTTGATAATGAACATTATTAGTAGTTGCTTTAGAGTTACAATGTGTTTTATAGTTATTAATTTGTGGTTTTAATTTAATTATATTTTAAGTGTACGTGTCTTTTATTATTAATTTTATCAACTTGTTTAACTATATTTTAATCAGACTGTGTTGTATTTTTTTATCGTGTGCATTTTTAATCTTGTTTAATTAATTATCAGTGCACCCCAATATCCCGAAAATAACTCACTGTTCACACAGTGATATGTGAACGGCCCAAGACACCCTGGTCTCCCTTTTCAATATTATTATAGTTTTACACAACTATCGTTATAAAAATTGTATATAGGGGATTAATACCTACAGGCAGTGAATTGGTACAAAAATCGTATTGTTTGTTTGGTGTCAAGGCAAAGACACCCCAGCACAGATGAACAAGATGATGTTACCGTAACACACAACAATTTTGTTGGCTTGATGTGACCAACTATTGATGGTTATATGCTCATCAAATTAGACATACTAATATATCAATTATCGGTTATTAGGAGCTACATTAACATAGAGTGGAGACCAGGGTAAAATGGTCACCATAGAGAAAAACATTTTTATAAATAAATATAAGCCTTGTGACTAACAACGAAGACAATATTGAAACATTTTGTGCCTCAACAGTGTTGTCAAATGTTGGAGTGTGAAATATTACAGTACAGAAACATGTAAACGAAAAACACACAACAGTCATGGAAAATGGTGGGTAAATCAAATAATTTGCAAATCTTGTTAATATCCTTAAACTCAAATCATAAAAACTTGTTTTCCTTTTCTCAAAAATGGTTAGGGACTGAATTTATTTTTAAAAAAAGGTTAATAGGATAAGTCCTCAACTCCTTAAAAAAATTCGAACATATGTCAAATGTTAATTAGGGCCACTGCAGAGTATAAAGAATAATGTAAAATAACTTGCATAAAAATCCAATAATCAAGAAAAACACTGGGTATGGACATCGGTAAATCATCCATCATAATTATAATTATCTCCTTTCCAGGTCATAAGATGTAATAAAGGAGAGGGCACCAAAATCAAAGCCCTCCTGGGTATAAAAGTATGCTTGCTGCCGCCCTATCAAGTGCTCATGAAGACTTGGGCAAAGGATAGATTTATACTGGGCTGACAGTAAATGAGGGGATAAAGTTGTTATTTTTAGTAGAAGTTTCTGCAAATATTTGTGAGGTCACCTCTTCAGTATTAGTGGTTGATGTTGAATTTAAGGTGCAAAGTTAGGCTCTTTAAAAATTTCATGGTCAAATGGGAAGATCCCGCACTTTTTGAATCTATTGATAGCTGTTGATTATGTGTTTGACTTCAAATAAGCCTTCTCAAAAATCTTATTTATTTGATGATGGGTCATCTCACGGCTTATTATGAAGAAATTTCTCAACTGTTAACACGTAAAATTTGTTAAGGCGGAACATTAATTACAGATCTAATATCTGAATTTTTTTACTGCAATGAGGTGGCAAACATAGACGTATGACATGATTTTCTCTGGTGCTATTGTTAACGTTCAAGTTTTTGGTATGAGTAGAGTTCCTGTGCAAGAGGTCGGTGCCTACAGGAGAGGTGGTGTGGCTCCTTTTGACTGGTATGCTCCCGTTTTCCGTTTGACTACTTCCTATATAAATAGTGCACAGGGCTGGACTGATGCCCCCGTTCCAACAATGTGGTGGCGGCCCAGATTGGGTTGGACTCTGTAGAGCAGAGGGTTTATTCTTCCACTTGTAATGGGGTGGGCAGATCAGTGTGGTTATAGGCTTACGGGTTTGGGGTCCTGGGCCTTCAGGCATCAACCCTTAGGGTTCTAGGTCTTCAGACCCTGGACTCGTCGGTCGTGCAGTGAGCCATTTTAGAGCTCGGGTGCTAACCTGGACAGTTAGTAGGGCATGGGCGCCTCTACTTGTAGTATACACAACTAGTGGATGGTTCACCTCTACATGCGCAATGGGTGTAGTCCCATTCCCTTGCCTAAGGGAAAGCGAGAAGACTGCAAGGTCTCTTCTGTGAGCAGATGGAAGTAGCTCCTGTTATCACCCTGGAGAGAGTAGGAGGCACAGGCCCAGTGTCAGCCCCACCACTCACCCAGAAACTGTCCTGGGATTTGTACCCAGGGGTACTCGGCAGCGCTGTCGTGATAATGCTATGAATATACGAACCATATGTATATATGAGCCGAGTAACCCTCCATGATTAAAAGTACAAGATCATTCTCGGTCAATTTTATATGACTAACAAAATTAACGAACGAAGAAGAGTACGTCTACAACCATCCTGACTTATAATGCATTAAAACGCACACCCAGGCGGATAACTATAAAACAGTTCTGCTTTCATTCTCTACTGTGGAAATAAAAGCAGGTGTAATTACTCTGGGGTACTATGGATGGGCATTTCCAATATGTTACACTCCATTCATAAATTTACCCATTTCATGAATCGGGATAATTTCTTGCCATTCTGTGAACTAACCTCTCCTTACCATTTCACGATATGAGCGAAAAATAGTCCAGTTCATGAACTGTGCAGCGCTTGTGCTCCAATCGTTAGCCAATTCAAGAACTGGATGAGTTAGTAAAATGGACAAATTAAATTCGGGTTTTTTCTTAACGTTAATTTAACTTTAAATCGCTTTAGAATGAAGGGTTGGATTAATTTAGGTTAGGAAAGTTTCATATAGTATCTTAAAAATTATATCAATTAGTCTATAGTAGATAGTACAATAAGTTCCAGTTCATGAAATGGGTAAAAGTTGATGCGATTTTTGCCCAGTTCTTTAAATGGTCAAGCAAAGGAGCCAGTTAAGTGAATGAACCAAATTTTTTTCACTTCATAAAATATTTATTCTCACTATGAGCTATTTGCCAACTGCTTTCATCCAACCAAAGCTGCCTCCTTTTGTCCACTAATTCAGATTGGGTCCTTTGCATGACATATTAAACACTTAATATGTTCACCAGGGTGTTCAGCCACCTGTAAAACCTTGAAAACTGGGAAAAATCGGGGGATTTGCTTGCTCAGGGAAAGTAGTGGAATATTCAGGGAATTTTATCAACTTTCTGAAATGTTTATATATTCACTAAAAAATACGTAACTTTTATTTACATTAGTCAAAATAACATTTTTCTTCCAATTTATACTCACCGCGATTCTCTTTTAATACAGTTATACCTGTTGAGTATACTAATCTCAATTCCCAAAGTCAACACTTGATTTTCGTGTCACCTTTCCACCCTTCTACAGTACTGCGCGTCTTTAGCCAAAGTTGAATCATGGTTATGCTCATGCAAGAGAGTTGATTACGTTATATGAAGAAGAAACTAATAATGTAACTCAACGTTTTTAAGCTGTAATTGTGTAAGGCGATCTTTTAATATCTCAATATAGTCACACTTAAATCTAATTTATATCGTAATATTAATAGTCCATCGACTTAGACTAATTTTCTTTAACACCTTCTTAGAGTAACACAATTTCAGAATGTGTGTTTAAAAATATTACTATATTAAGTTGCAATCTTATTAAAATAATCTTTATAATGTGTAGTAACTTGAAAAGTTGGGAATTTGCTCTGGAAAACCTGGAAAAGTCAGGGAATTTAAAAATATTATTTTGCTGGATATCCTGTTCATAGTCTTCAGTTATGTAGAGCACTTTAAATAAAAGGAGCTGAAATACATTATATTGCCTTAATGTATAGCTCCTAATACAATAACAAAATTTAGTTCATGGTTCTAGCTCTTAGCAAATACATTAATCATTGATTTTTATACTTTATTATAAAGTTAAAAAAAAGTACTCTCAGTCAGAAATAAAATATTGCTTTCCCTTCCATATTAAAAATAATTAACTTTTACATTTTGGTAGCATTTCAACTTTGAAGTAGACTAAAATAAAACGCCGGAAGCTTGGCATTTCTTTTACATAGTCAGAATGATGTCACATTGTAGACATTGTTCCATTAATTAGATACATTAAAGTGTTCCATCATTGTGTATGCATTAAAGTAAGTAGCTTAAGCCCTGCTGGCCTTTCTGAGTAGTGTTAAAATAGTATCTACGGTGATTATTGTATGTAATGTATGTTGTCATTTTGCACCAAATTAAATTTTGTAAGTCTTATGTCAGTTTAACTAATCCCCAGCAATAATATGTTTGCGCATGTTACAGATTGATAGGTTTTAACTGGCAAACAATCTAAATCAATAGTGTATAACCCGAACAGGTATCAAGACGCGGTGCAAAAATAATAAAATCTATATTAACAATATCTGGATAGACATCACCATAAGCAGAGAAATTTGCTTCAATATCAATGATCGATAAAAAAAAAATCTTGAATCAATCCCTGTTCAGCAAACTCATGTCACGCTGTCCAAGGTTACCATAATATAATTAGGCATTGCATGCATGAAAACTAATTGACTTGTTATTATATAGTCTGGTGTTAGAGTCATGTAAAACCTAGCTTGTAGATCATAGGAAGACTTTATTGTGAAAGCTGCTTTATTGTGGTCTCAAGGAACTTTCGTAGGTCCTTCACATTTTTGTCAAAAAAATAAGTGACCCCCTCTGGTAGTGGCTGTCAATGGTTTGTGTGCCAGATACACCTCTACGTTTGCGTTCCTGACAAAATAATTTGAGACATCTCATCATAAAGATTATAGTATTCAGAGGCGGCTATAACCATAACTAACAAATATAATAGTGTGACTATTTAATCCATAGTGGTATGTGAATTTGTACATTGGTCATTGTACTATTGGCAGCTAAAATCTCTACCGAGTCGATTGTGGCTGCGTTTTATGATACCTCCTAATCTTCATTGATCACTTATGTTGATGACGATTTCCTCACGTCTATCACAGACTCTGCCATAAATTATTAGTCATGAATGACCCTGGGCAAGGGATGAGTCCTGGATAGCTTAGTGATTTTGGCGAACTAATCCAAAGGTCCTGGGTTCGGTTCCCATATCTAGGTGTCATTTTTCAAATTAAAGAATATGATTTTTTATGAAAGGTTATTAAAGTATAGGTCATAGAGAAGACTATCCCCAGTATTCATAGCCTGGTCTCTGTCATTTTAAACTGCTCACAGATTTCAGAAATTTTGAGCTACTACGCTGAATATTTTTTGGCTGATCTAAAAGACTGACAATTTGAGAAGAAGGTTATCTCGTTTTTCCCATGACAGATTACGTATGGTTAACATTAATCTCTAATGGCTTCCCCTTTATTACTTGCCACTCGTGAAGCTGTGCTAATTTAATTGTTTAGACTAGTTTAGAGGTTATCTTAAACCTTGTCCCAAAGGTTGTGTCTTACCCGTCATTTAGACGTATTATAAAGGTTCTGTTAGCGACACCTTGAGGTATTACTGGTTGATGGCACGCGGAAACCTTCGGTGACCGCATAGTCTAAGACGCTACTCTCGCATTAGATTACTGCTGAAGGCTGGGATATTGTGGTTTAATCCCGGTAGGGTGAACAGAAGGTGGTTTTTCATAATTGTTTTTCTACTCTCCCTCCACACAAATGCAGATACACTCTCAACTTTCTTAATCCCTAACACATTAGTGTAGTTATAGGCGTATAACCAGAACGGCTAGTAAAACATGGTGCTAAGAAAAAAGAGATATGATAAAGTCCCAGCTATGGTTGTACAGTTAGGGCAGGTTGTTTCTGAGACTTATTTATACATTGAGACAGGATTCCTACCATAAAACAGAGATTTTAGGTGCCTGGAATTGTTTTCATCTCCTAAGATCAGGCTATGTTCCTTGTTACCTCGATTTTATGCCTTTAGAGACTTATTTTGATACTTTTCACAGTCTTGGAAAGGATGGTACGTTCAGCAAAGAAGTGTGTGTCCCTTTGTCTTGGCCTAGTTGTCGAATAGAATTTTGAATATAAACTCCGTATCCTAAGTTCGTGGTCCGTAGTCCTTGATCCGTGGGAAATTGATGCCACAATATCAGATAGATATGTCTACAGAGTCCTGCATATTCTTGTAAAGGTTCGTGCTCCATAGAAGTTGATCAACTTGAACTTTCTAAGGACTAGTTTATACAAACTACCAATAAAACCTAATTATGTGCATGTGCATCGAAATAATAGCACCAATGATAGCTTTGCTTGCTTTGTTTGTATCTAGATTACTAGTACATTTATTTTCTCTGCATTTTTGGGCAACTGCAAACACTAGTAATATGGGTTTGATAGTACAAATCGTGTTATAAATATATTTATTTTGATTGTACATTTCATACATTTCAACTATATCGTGAACGTTTTCTAAAAAATAGGGGGGGGGGGGGNTTATTGTAATGAATTCTTTGATCCTCTTGGATGTAGAGGATAGATTCGAAACTACAACGCCAAACTGTATTTTTGATAATATTTTTTTATTCTAACACCTTATTATATTCACTGTCACTACTTTAAACTAATGTTTTATATACAATCGATAGATTTTGACGACAGCTGACGATTAAAACTTAAACGAACATCGTAGCTTCTCCGAGTCAAAAGTTATACTAATTGCAAATCTCGATACACAGCAAAATAACCTCAAAATGGCGGCGCTTCCCCCTCCACCGCGCGCGATGCGTCACTGTTCTCGCTTATTCGCTTATTGTAATGAATTCTTTGATCCTCTTGGATGTAGAGGATAGATTCGAAACTACAACGCCAAACTGTATTTTTGATAATATTTTTTTATTCTAACACCTTATTATATTCACTGTCACTACTTTAAACTAATGTTTTATATACAATCGATAGATTTTGACGACAGCTGACGATTAAAACTTAAACGAACATCGTAGCTTCTCCGAGTCAAAAGTTATACTAATTGCAAATCTCGATACGCAGCAAAATAACCTCAAAATGGCGGCGCTTCCCCCTCCACCACGCGCGATGCGTCACTGTTCTCACGTATCGTAATGCATTCTTTAATCCTTTAGCTATCCAGTGGTATAATTTAATTTTGGATGTAGAGGATAGATTCGAAACTACAACGCCAAACTGTATCCCCCGATTTTGTTATCACTAGGTTTTTTGGATTGCCCCCGTATGGTAGCAAATTTAAAGACGTATTCACGTCAAAAGTTGACTTGACACGTGTTCTTTCGAAGAGTTTTATTGGATGAAGTCTCTGACTATCTTATTGGTTTGCTCGGTCACGTTACTATGGACCCCGACTGTGTAGACGTGAATATAGCTTATCAAGGTCCAAGGATACGCACTACGGACATACGAATACGGAGTTTGTGTTTGGGCCTTAAGAATGTGGCATAAGTCTTTTTAAAATATATAAATAATTTATGTACACTTCTGTTGTATTTCCAATTTCTCTCTCTAAAATTTGCTGAATGACAAAAGTTGTATCTGGTGTTGATATATTCAATTTCTTCAAAATCCACATTGATCACCCCAAATTATTTACTCTGCATATGGAGTCAATTTCATTAAAATTATATTTTGTAGTAAGTTGCTATTAGTGAGATACCGCTGTAGTTACTACACTCTATTTTATCTCCCTTTTAAACCTGAGAATTACCATCATTCCATTCATATTGTATAATATCACGGTGCCATGTGGAACAGAGCCGTTTATGAATTCCTATAAGGCCTACTAACATTTCACCATTTCCCTTTAATAATGTTACTGAAATATAGTTTATACTTGGAAGTTCATAATTCTTTTACTTCACAAAAGCTTATTTGACTTCACTAATACTTTGTTCTAGGTCCAGAGGTTCAGCAGTATGGATCTAGACAAATTAATCTAATCCAAATCCTTCATGAACATTCAAAATACGACTGAAATAGTTATTCCATCTAATCAAAACAGCGCTCTTTTCCACTATCTGATTATTATTCTTATATGAAATTAAAATGGTCTTAGCATTAACTTTCTCTATATCCTTATACACCTAAATAAAGTTTCCTAATATTCTTATTTTTGCTATTTTGTTTTCTCACCATCTTTATTCTTTTTATACTCTTTTGTTTTATTATTATGACACTGCCCCTCCTTTTTCACTGCCAAATGTGGTTAAGTTCGATTCACTAGTACCTACTAACCAACGTAATTTCGCTTCCCTTGCCTCTATTAATTTTGAAACTGTATCGTTCAACCATGGATTATTCCTACTCTTTTTGCAGAGACCTACAGTCCTCTCCTGCATCTCTAATATTATTCCTGACAATTTACCATCGTTTCTTTGGATGAACGTTTCACTCACTATCATTTAAGTAGAGCTATTTAAAATGTAAGATTGATTTATTGTCCAACAATCCATCTGTCAGTTTCTCTAAATTATAAGTTTCTAGCTTGCACACTTGATTACTCTTTTTAGTGAATGACTGACGTTCCTTATGTTTTGATACAACCAAAAATTAATAATGGTCTGAATTGTAATCCGCGCCCGTTTAAGACCTAACATCCAGTAAGTTGTATGACGTATTTTATCAATCAGCACGTGATCTATTTGACTATATGTATTCCCACATGGAAAAGGTCCAAGTATGTTTATGAATATCCCTAAGCCAGAAGCATATACGTTTCATTATAAGATTTCTTCATGAGACACAATTTATCAATCTTATTAGGGTACATTATCATTACAGATGTCATGTAGGTTTTTTCCCCCCATCTTATAAGTCTTAAATATTCTTCCTTCCTTACCTTTGCATTAAAGTCACCTGTCATAATTTTAATATGATAGTTTGGAAACTGGTCGAACTGGTATTCTAGATTCACAATGAAACTATACTTACTAGGTCATATTTGTCTTCTGTTGGACATTGCACATTGGTGATGACCATATTTTTCCACTCCCCTGCTACCACTATACTCGAGATCCTATCATTATGAATTTAACTTGGTCTACTTAACTGTTGACAATTTTTTTCTTGGGATTAAACAGCCTGTGCCTAAGCTATGTGTGTATTCGCCTGATTATATCCTACCCTCTCCTGAATATCTAGTCTCTTGTAGAGCCACTACGTATCGTCTGAGTCTACTTACTTCAACAGTCATCGATTGTAGTGCACCTAGTATAGCTATATGTAACAGTCCAAACCCGATTTCAGGACAAACTAGATCGGGCTAAGCCAAATTGATACAACCTACCACTTGTAGGATAAATCAATATAGCCTGATGATTTTAGGTAATACTAGATTTCATCCTTCTTAATCCATACAATGAATCATCTTAGATATGTTTCATCATGCACAGTTTACTAACAAATGTTGTTAGCTAACCTAAACTAACCTTTAGTTAATACTAGTTTTCATTCTTCTTAAACCATTCGATGACTAGACCTTGGATATGTTTCATCATTCACAGTTCACTAACAAATGCTGTTAGCTAACCTAACCTGACCTAACCTTTCCTAACCTACCTAACCCTGGTTTGGCCTAGTAAAATTTTAAGCCATACTAGTTTATCCTATGAGCTAGGCCAATAATTCCGGATTAACTAATTCAGACTAGGCTAAACTAGTACATGCTTAGGCTTTTAGTATATATCAATTCGGTAGTCGGATCCATTTTGTCCTGGAATGGGGCTTGGACGGTACCAGATATAAGCTCCAAAATTCCACGTTTCAATCCTAAGACATTTCCTATCTCTACTATACCACGACTCCCCTGAAGTAGTCCCGACCCGGAGATCCGAATGGAGGAGTAATTTACTTCAGGAATATTTTACTCCAGGAAAAGCCATGGCGAGATTATAGTGTTTATTTATTTTATTTTTTACTGTGAGAACTAATCACACTTCCACCCAACCCCCAAACCGGAGGACCACCCCTATCGGCTGCTCGTGACTGCTTATTCAACATATTATAAAAAACATATTGTGTCTGTTTTACAAACAATGTGATTATGAATCAAAATATTTATTTATGTATTGAAATACATTAAAAATTATACCTATATATCTTTTGTAAAATTATTACATTTTTATTATATTTGTTTTCATTTTAGTATTGTGTTTAACTGTTCTTCTTTATTATGATCAGTCAATCTCTTTTGTAAGAGGGGTACGTCATTAGTTAGGATAAACATTCAATAAGAGCACTGTAGGATAAGTCTTATTAAAATAAGTAAAAAAAATGTAATTTTTCTTTCGTATTGAAAACATTTTTCTATATTACTAGTATTATTTATTCGTTACTATTATCCATCAAAATTGACTGTTGCATATCCGACGACTTGAACTATGAGTATATGAAGGTAGCCTAAGTAACTTTTATAACTGCTCTACTATATATATTATCTAGCCATCCATGTATGTTTATAACCCAAATTATTGTTTTTAGTTTCATTTAAATTGAAAGTATGATTTTCTATAACGCTGAGTTAATGTGCATTCGAAATTATATTAAAAAATTAATACAAATAAATCACATTTATGTACAAATAAGTTAATAACGTGTGCTTCAGGTCAATTGTAAGCTCACTATCAATGTTTCAAAGAGTTAAATATTTAAATATTGGTAATAGATATATGTAGATAGAAAATACTCAGAAGCGAATTATTTCAGCATATGGGCTCACTATGAAGTAATTACTAATATGATTTGATTGTATTTTACTGAAGGGGATTCTTGAATATTATATCCTCTATAAAGGGCTGAGACAGGTTTTAAAATGTTCTACATGCATTAGAATTTATATTTGAAATATACAATCTTCATACTTACAATATTTTTTTCAATTATACATAAAAATGTATGGTTAAAACAATTCATTATTAAATAAAGTTGAGGAGTACAGCTAATTCTAATGATATAGTTATCAAGTATATATACATTTGTTTCAAATCCAGTTATCATTACCATTGTCATGCCAAATAAGTTCTTCGAAGTTTTTTAGGGACCAAACAAGCCTATTTGAGTTTGTTAGAAGCATCACTCTTTGGTGTTTCAATTCTATTAGAGAATCTAATTGTTACATCTTGAAGCATCATGTTAGGTGTTAGGAATTGCTGTGTTGTGTTCACATTTTCTCGAGGCTGACGATCAAATGGATAATCCATGCTTCGTTTGTCGGGATAGAGTTTGTCCCGAATACCACAGTAGCTGGATGCATCAGCGCACGCCCCATCATTCTGCTGGTTAATCTGTAAAAAAAATATCATTAATAAGACTGATACCAGATTTAAGTCAAAGGATATATTTTTTCAGTAAAATAAAACAAAACAGTCATTTTGCTAGCAATTTTTTCTTGTTTATTATGTGTACATTCAATAACAATTGTAATAATAATTGTTAAATGCGGCTAGATCAGAGTTGATTCTGTATGGCTGAGGAGTTTGAGGGGAGTCGTGTGGGGTGGCCTTAGTTCTTCAGTGGTGCACCTAGAAATTTGGAGATCCCTTGCCTCTCTTCTCGTTCTTTTAACCTAACCTGTGTAAACCAGCTTAAGTGTGGATCTTCTGAGGATGTGTTTGCCCATACATCTATGTGGCTGTCGTCTTTGCAGTGGGGGCAGAAGTATGTGACACGTGACTTTCGGAATAGAGCTTTCTCCTTGACCGTGGACAGAGAAGGTTTGGGATAAGAAGAGTCAAAACTTAAAGACAGGCGTTTCTGTTGCATTAGAGGTTCTTGAAAAAAAACGCGTATGTTGTTTCCTTGGTTCGGACGAGTGCAGAGAGAAGTATAAATTGCTGTAAGGGGTTGATTGGGCGCGAGATCAGTCTGAGCTAGTGCCTCGAGAGGGTACTGGGTTTGGGTGTGACTGCTACGTCTCCCGGAGATCAAAAGCTGCTGGTGAGGGACGGATTAGTAAATAGGGGCCAAGAAGTCTTGAAAAGGGAGTGGGCTCCAATGCTCTTCTGGTCAACAACTCGTTTACCGCGGGATCTTTTGAGAAACGGAATGTCGGAACTGATAGTAAAGGACTTGAGAGATTACGGAACAGAGGATTTAAAGAGAGAGGTTGATGGCTAAGCACGGAGAGGCCTGTATGTTTTATAAGCGCTGGTATTTAGGAGGGAGTGAGGAGTGAGCACCCTCATTGATTTGTAGGTGCTGAGGGTTAGGAGTGTATCTGTAGGCACTGTTTTTTTTAACAATAATAGTGCTAGATTTAGTCCGGGGTTGAGCCAGAATTTAACTCTAATCAGAGCAATTACTATTACAAAAAAAAAAAAATCACCATATAAACCTATACCCCTGGTGAAGAGTTGTTTCCAATTTCCCACCGCTTGCTGTACATGACAATAAATACCCTCTTATATTCGTAAACAGTTTATTTTGCCTTCAATTTTATTTAGAATGAACAAGAACTATTGTTTTTACTTTTATTTTACAAAATTAGTAGTTTCAGTTTGTATTCCAATGCTGCTCTCAGGGAAAATGTCTTGCACTAATCTACACTTTGCTCTAGGGGTCGGTAGCTTACTTGGTGAAGCTGTGGTTCGTTATCAGATAGGCGGTCACATAATACCAGAAGTAGTTTCATGTAACATTATTATTATTATTATTATTGAGTCCCAAAAAAAATCAGTTTTGACGTTTTGTTTAAACTCAATTTTAGACTTTTTCTTGTACGTTAAGAAAATGTGCTTGTTTGGTGAATTTGTCTAGGTCTATGTGTCCTACTCAAAGTTTTTGAATAAAATGATAGGTCTGGAAACTTCCTTGGTGGCCTTTCTACCAAATTGATTGTAAGAACCGACTTTCAGCAAGGGAAAGGGATTCCTAAAGTGCTATTATCACCTTTTTTCCCTTGTAATATATAGTTAACATAAGGACTTATAATATCATTTTTGCCATAATTATTAACATCATACTATAGCAATCTTCCTGTCCACTTTGGGCACTGGCACTGATACCATATATGAATATATTTATCCAAACGTTATTTTAACTGATATACTTTTAACAATTTAATATGCTATATTTATTTAAAACAATTATTTTTTAACTGAATAAACTACACTTGCCTTATCCCCTTCATAATCAGACACCATGACAAAGAGTTGAGATGGAAAGCCCTCGGCATTCCCCTTGGGCAGAAGCATATGTTGTGGCCATCCACAGCCGCAGTAGTTAAACTGTTCCATGGCATCTCCAGCCACAGTTGGACGACCAGTTTCCAGATTCCTGAATGTGCGTTCGAATGGAATGGTCACCGAGGACTCTTCAGAACGACGTTCAATTAAATTAGTCTTGGGTTTTACTGTAAAAAGAAACATTTATAAAAGAGACCATACTAAATTTAACTTTCAACTAACCTTAGCTTGGATACGTCTGGTAAAATTCGGCTATAGGCACCGTGCCAAGTGCAGACGATATTTGTATTCACAACATGAGCGCGCAAGACAGCTACTTTCTTGCTGGGTAAATCCGGGCGGCATCATGTTTGCCACGATCAAGTACTCGAAAATCATAAAAAATAACTCACCGTTTCTCGTAAACTACCTGTGCAATCACAGTAGTTTTTCAAAATTGGTTATACAAACCTTAAAGGACATGAGGATGTTATTAAAATTCTCATATTCCAAATGGGTTGCTTTGAAAAGATTGTTTTCTAATGAAAGAACTATAATGGGTTTTTAGTGCAGACATATTTTCACTCTGGGTAAAAGTTTTTTTCCTAATTGAGATAGATGGGTAGTATAAGTGTACAAAATGATCATCATGAACCGAATTTTATTTTGATACTAGAATCATTCCTCTAACACCAATACTTCTCACAGTTTGATGTGTTTAGTTACGAGCTCTTCACGCTCTGCAATTTTAGGGTGCAAAACACCATACTTGAGTGCAAAATAGAACTTTTATTTTGATATTTAAAAAAATTAGTGAGTGGGGGGTTTACGCTTAACTTGCCCCCCCCCCCCCCCCCTTTTTCCGTTTTAAATTTTTTTTTT